>JAURVB010000190.1:0-131374 GCA_033002965.1 Piper betle | reverse complement strand
AAAAAATGCGTGTACTTGTATAATAGGCTTAGGGGAGTAGTTTCTATCATACATTTTTGGAGATCCAGTTTAAAAACAAACAAGTGATCTCATCCTTGTAGTTTTATTAAACATGCGTAGAAAATACAACTAAATAGCCCGACATCGAATGGATGCAATAAAGCACTACCGATGCCATCCTATGTATAAAACACGATTAAACTTAACACGCAATGAGTTAAACAGAGAGGGAGAGTCCTTCAGACCTGTGGTCCAAGCTTCAAACACATCGTCACATCTATGGCAAGCTTGGACTCTGTAACCTATATCGAAACCCACTGCTAAATAAAATACTAATATCTTTATATGATGCATGCTCGTAGTGTGTGTTCATATCATTAATACATTCTAATAAAGAAAACAATGCTAACAAACCTAGAACTAAACATGTGGCATGTAAATAGAGACATAATAATAAATAATAAATAAATAAATAAACAAGGAAATACACTCATAGATAATTAGATAAATAATAAATACATGAACATAAATAATACTCTAATCATAAAATAATTATGTAATTATACTATATAAATACACAAGCAAACACGAGTAAATATCATATATATTTGTAGTAATAAACACATAAATAATTAAATAATTAAATAATAATTCAATAAATAAATAGTTAATATTCATTAATCATGAAAAATAATAATATCATCATTATCCAATATAGAATACGTAATCAATACAAATAAATAATGACATACACACAAAAAAACAAATAGATAAATAGATAAATACACATATAGGTATCTATATACACACACATACACAATTTAGTAAACATAAATACGACTAATATTCATAAGTAAATATATCATTAATAATAATAAGTAATCATATAAACATGCATTATAATCAATAAATACACGAATAATAAGAAATGAATAATAATAATTAATTAATTAATTAATAAAACAATAAATAAACAAAAGTAATCATAACATCCAAACATGGTAAATCATGTGAATATGCATGTAATCTAATATAGAAGTTTTTGAATTATCAAAAATGGTGCACAAATGCACGAAAACGGTCTGAAAATGAGCTGAAATAGATAGAACTGAGCTTAACCAAACCAAATCGAATGGGCTGAACCAACCCGGTCTGGGTTAGTTGCAAAATGGGCTGGGTTGACGTGGCGGACATGAACAAGGGCTCGGACTGAACACGGGCACGAACACTTGGCGGACTTGGCATGGCCAGGCAGACGCGGTCACGACCAGGCGGACACGACACGGGCAGGTGGGTAAACGGGGCAAACAGAGGGGCAGCCGTACCCTTCGTCGGAGAATGCCGACGACGGCGCAACTGGGGTGACGATAGCTAGAAAATAGCAAGCAAGGGGTGGATTGCCGCCAGGTGCGGCGACGTCGTCGACAGCGATTGCGTTCACGGCAGTTGTCATGGGTTATCTCAAAATGGAGATCTAAGCGAGTAAAAGCTGTGGGGGTGGTCGAATTGGCTGGTGGTGGCTTGCCCGTGCCGGAAAATGGCTCGAATGGCGACGACGGCGGTATAAGCGGGTTGTAAACACTCCGTCGCCGGCTGTGATTGAGGTGGCATTGGTGGTCGTGAAAGGTACAACTTGAAAGCCAGCCGTGCGGCAGTCATGGAGGTGTCAGTCCGATGACCAGGGGAGAGGCAGACACTCGCCGGTGGCAAACCGAAGTGGCAGCGGCACTAAGAGTGAATAACTCCGAAAATGAGAGTAAAAATAGCTGGGAATCGATGCGTGAATTTAATGCTGAGTGGATGGTTCAGATCATGCCACATGGCATGATCAACATCCGACAACTCGTAGCTTAGTAGGGCCCACCAATAGTATGTGCAATATACATATAGACAGAAAGCGCGGATCGAGACCGTCCAAAGCCAAAACTAACTCGAGTCCTAAAAGTAACTCTATAGGTGGGAATCATGGCAAAAAGGCTAAATTGGCCTCGAACCCTGAACGCGATCAAGCTGGGCCCACAAGGGCAATATCCAGTGATCCAAAACTCCTATGTTGCATGCAAATAAAATACCCAAAAAATCCTAAAGTAATACTAAACATTACAACGACTAGATCTAGGCCTAAAATCCTGGCTAACTCATAAAAATCATATGTATACCCTGTATATACACTATTAACTCATGCTTTACTATATCATATCTAAAAATATCATATGTACATCAGGCATACTCAACCTTTATAACATGCTCATATGACCATCTAGGCCTCATAGTCATATTCTTAAAATTGTTCTAGCTTAAGCTGGCTTGAATCGACTTGAGTCTTCAAGGTCATTAGGCCGCGAACCCAATAACATCCTAAGCTAACTAGTCTGCTCATACATCTCTTGGAATTTTCTTATTTTCTCTGATCCCTTAGAACTACCACTATATTTTAAACCCTCTCCTTTCCTCTATATACTTCATAGCCCTAAGCACAAAGATTGAGTACTCTCAAGTAGTTGCTTTTAGTACCCTTTGAACCACATGTCCAGACGTGCACTATCCTAAATAACACTTGTAAACCTCCATAATTCTTCGGGTGTAAGGAAATTCAAAACGCGGAGTTGTCAGGATTCCTCGGGAATGAAACAACCCTCTTACTAATATAGCACCCGCTATGACTAGTACATGCACCTGCTCATGGTACATGCAAGTTGATTTCCTATCTCTCGTCTTATTGAAAATTCGATAAAATTATATATAGGCTTAAGAAGGGATTTATTATTATAGGCTTGAAAGCAATTTGCGGTGAATCTTGTTTTCGAAATCAGACTCAAAGGATATCATCTTCGTGGGTTATTAATCAGAAAAAATGTTTGGCTAAATGACCTGAGTTAAGTAGGATTTGATAAAACATGATTTAACCTGCCTTGTAAATAATAAATCAAATCGCACAAAATACAACAAAAAACAAAGGATGAGTCTTAAATGGACTTCATAGAAGCTCTAAGTGAAGTCATGGCCCTAGGTGGCGAGCTCCTACTCCGCACCTACACATCAAAATTAAACACTAATGCCCATGTCAACTATATGATGTGTGTATAAAATGAATGCATATAAATATTATCATGCTTCTAATATGAAAGCATAATATGCAACATAACATGATCTATTTTATAGATTACTTATGATATTTTACACTTAAATAAGTTTACTAAAATGTTTTCTAATCCATAATTATGACATTTTATAAGTAATTAACTTTGTAATCCTAATTATGACATTCTACCTTTAATTTTTATTATTAATTAACTTTGTAATCACTAATTAATTAACTGACACAATTATAACACTAATACAAAATTTTCCATAATTGCAAACATTATCAATTTTCATATAAAAATTCATATTCAAGTAATTCAATATATTATTAATCACTATCAATTGTCAATTTACTTAAACAATTAATAATTCAACATACAATTATTATGAATTACAAGATTAACATATTAACAAATAATATGAATACTGTGTCTCGGGAACTAATCGCTGGAAGATTGAAGAATCTGAAGCTATGGCTGTAGTTAATACAATGACAGGTTTGAGCTTTCTTGAACTTTGTTACGGTTGTTTTAGTGACATACGACTTGATGCAATGCTCTCAAGTGTAGAAGCTTAGTTCATTTGAGCGTCCTTGGTTGGTGAATGTGAAGTTGGCGCGATCACTTGAAGATAGGTGTGTTACAACTCCTTACTTTCGTGATCCGGGGGATTCTAATTGGGACGTGGTTTATGAATCGGCTGCCGAAGAAGAGGATAATGCTTCTGATGGGTACCATTTCTCATCTTAATGCTTTTGTTTCTTAAAATGTTGGGGTACACACAATATCTGGTCATTAGATGTTGAATGCTAGCTATGACAAGTGGGCTCTGATAAGTGATATGTATACAACATTATATGTAAAATTACAATGCAAGCTTATTTTATTTGGGCTATAGCTTCACATTCGTTAGCTGGTTGAGAACTCTTGAAATATTATGCTGACGATATGCAATGTTTATTTCACAGGTTTGAGTTTGACTAACATTTTTATGCGTGAATATTTGAAGCTTTGATGCATATCTGCGTAAACCAGCCAGAATGCATTTTATTTGTTTCTGTATTATTATCAAAATTTTGAACTCTTTGAGATGTAGAGCTGAAATTTACCCGTTGTTTAATTAATTTCCCGTCCTTGATAATGTTAATTATGTCAAGCCCAACTCATCTATTTTTTTATACGATGTGTGGTGCCTCGTTTATAATCGATATGTCCTTGTTGAAATCTTGGAAGTAGGTATTATCTTGTTTTCGACCATGGGAGTGGTGTTATGGTCGAACTCTTTTATATATTCATAAGCCAACCTGTACAAGTAGTTTTAAAAAACATATTTCCCCCGACATTAGATTGTGACTCGTTTGAATCATCTTTGCCTTGTTCTTTGACTTTATCTTTCTAATATATATATATATATATATATATATATATATATATATATATATATATATATATATAGGGCAACGTTATTATGCGCTGATCCACATGGACGCGCTGATCCACATGGACCGTTGGATCTAATCCAACGGTCCACAATCAGCCCCCCACACCACCCTCCTCCCAGTTTTCAGCCACCCCAATCCCCGCCCCCGCCGGCCGCCCCGGCCCCTACCCCCGGCTGCCCGCCGCCCGCCCCATGCCCCCGTCCTGCCAGCCGCCCCTGCCCCACCCCACCACTGCCCCTACCCTTGCTGGCCTCCCTTGCCCCCGCCCCACCCCTGCCCCTGCCCCCACCCGCCACCGCCGGCTGCCCGCGGGCCGCCCATGCCCTGCCCTGCCGACCGCCCCTGCCCCCGCCCTGCAGGCCGCTCCTGCCCCTGCTCGACCGCTACCCCTGCTCCCGCCGGCCTCCCCTTCCCCACCCCCGACCCCCGCCCGCAGGACGCCCCACGCCCCGTCCTGCCAGCCGCCTCATGCCCCTGTCCTGCCAGCCGCCTCATGCCCCTGTCCTGCCAGCCGCCCCAGCCCCTGCCCCCGCCAGCCGCTGCCCCCACCACCATGGCCGCACCGCGGCATCCCCCTCCAGGACTCGCTTGGCACTGCGGCTCCCCACTCCCTCGCCCGGCCGCGTTCAGGTGTCTACCCGCCGGCCTCTACCCGCTAGCCCCCTGCGAGGTCACCGACGATCGCGCGGGACGAGGAGGGAAGAAGCAGGGGAGAAAACGGGGATGGTAATTTCGTAATAAAAACTTTACTCTAGTTAGCTTCATGGACCGCGAGCTGAGTTGAGGCCAGCTGTGAGTTATGAGCGATGAGGGTCATGTATGCTCAAGTATACGATGATAACATCTAAAAGATGATGAAAAATGGGTTATCAAGTATATAGAGGTATACAGTATTGATTGTTATTTTTATTTGATCATAGAATAGTTTTAGGCCGAATAACTCATTAGGACGCGTTGGATTATATTCGGATGGGTTATTAATTATAGTGTAACACCCCAAATCCGGTTCACACTCATGAACCAAACCGGCATGTTACAGGCCCCGGTTAGGTCGGCTAACGCGAACCTAACTCGTGCGGATCCAATCTCGGCGTCTTAAGATGAAGATACGATCTGTCATGAATGAATGCATGCACAAAATCCTAACATGATACTACATGAATGACATGCAAATTAAATTTCACACCATCACAATTACGAGCAAAATCGATGAAAATTCTGAAGTAAAACTAACAGGGTCTCCCCTAAAAGTGCAATTATGGGCCCACCCTGTCAAAATAATATATATACAAATATATCGGCATGCATTAACAATCACACAAAATCTCATTTATAACGTATTCATTCTGAAGCTCGGGTCTCAACCCACTACGCTTCCGCTGCTCAACTCTGATCATATTTTGCATTCTATTATCGTGTCTTAGCATTTCATTCACATCATATCATCATGCTCAAACATTTACTCATGTCATTCACAATATAATAACATAATAATACAATATTAAACATTCAGAAATCTAACATGTGTGTTGTACAAGACCTCATTGCTCCTCCGTCCAAGCTGGCTCCTCCAACTCGTGATTATTACCTACATATAGTATAAAAACACGTCAGTAACAAGTGTTACTGGTCCGGAAAATAAAATAACTATAACAAGCTGGCTATGAGAGCAAACTCTCATATGAAAGAAAACCATATACTTCCTCAAGAACACTCTGAAGGGCACTACTGAGGAGCCACTAGGCTGCAGACCCGGTAGCATCCCGAACTAACTGATCTGCTGCTGGTACTGTGCCGCTCTCGGCACTTCTTTTCAGTACTTCTCATGAAACTTTATCCTAAGCCCTCTCCTTACCTCCATATTTCTCCTGGCCTTGAGCACGAAGGCCGAGTACTCTCAGGCAGTCGCCTTTAGTACCCTTTGAACCACAAGTCCGGACATGCGCTGTACTAAACAGTACCCGTAAACCTCCACGTTCTCCGGGTGTGAGGAACTCAAACGCGGAGTTGTCAGGATCCCTCGGGAATGGAACAGTCCGCTGGCACTAATCCAGAGCCCGCTTTGACTGTCACGGCATCCTCTGCATGGTACGTGCAGTCGATTTCTCCATCTCTCGTCTCACTGAAAACGCGAAAACTACATATATATAGGGCTGGGTAGGGATTTATATAATAGGCCCGAAGGCAACTTGTGGTGGATCTTGTTTTCGAAATCACCTCGAGGGATCTCATCCTCGAGGGGTTATTAATCCGAAAAATGTTCGGTTAAATGGCCCGAGTTAAGTGGGATCCGATAAAACGCCACTTAACCCGTCCTGTAGGCATTAAATCAAACATACAATAGAAAAGAGTAAAACAGGACGAGTCCTAAACGGACCTGGTAGAAGCTCCAAGCGTGTCATCGCGCCTAGGCGGCGAGCTCCTACTCCGTACCTACACATCAAAACTAGATACTAACGCCCGCTAACTAAATGATGGATCAAACTCGTTATGATTAAACACGCTCACAATACAACATCTACCACAACAATCAACAATTATATAACAATAAGTATGAAAGAAATTCTAACTCCTATTCATACCAATCTTATCGTGTTTTTCTAAGTTATGTCGTAATAACTTATCATGCTCTCGTTAGATCACTTACTATTTATTCGCAATCACTCAAATCATACAATCATCCCTTCACTCATAATTAGGCATTACTCATAACAGTTAATCAAATCTAGCATACTCTGCTAACATTCATTATGACAACTAGTTAATTCTAGCATGCTATGCTAACAATCATAATCAATTTTAAATAACTCAATCGGAGGTAATTATACCTCACGTAGTTGGCATTCGGCGACGGTTAGGGTTCCGTCGCGTGTCTCGGACCTCGAATTCGGCGCTCCCTCGGCGTCCGACGTTCGATCGGGCTCGACTGGGTGAGCCCCGCGGAAGATCCGGTGAATTCCAGCGAATTCCGGAAATTCCGGTTTTCCGGCAGCTGCTGGCGGTTTTTCGGCGGCTTCCGGTGGTTTTCCGGCGACAATCGTCGGCGGCGTCTACTAGTCGGAAAGGGGTCGTGTTGGGTACCCTCGGAACCGGCTCGGCGAGCCCGACTCATCTACGAGGTCGACGCGGCCAACGGAGGTGGCGGCTCGCCGGAAAATGGCTAAAACAGGGCCGGCGGCGATGGGTCGCTAGATCCGGCCGGCCAGGGCGGCGATGGCCTCCGCTCCGGTCGAGGAAGGCCGCTAGGTGGTCGGTGGTGCTGAGGCGACCACTGGATGACGGCTGCGACGGTCGCCGGCGGCAGAATCGGCGACGCGACCAAAGGCAGTCGCGGCGCTAGGCGTGGCGATTCCGGCGTCGCGGCGGCCTGGCAGCGGCCGGGGCTGGTCGGGGTGGCACGGCGACGCCGTGGCGGGGCTAGGCAGGGTCGATCGGCGACCGGGCGGCGGCGGCGGCGACGCGCAGTGGCGGCGTCGCGGTAAGGGTCGGGGAAGAAGGTATGGGGGAGAAAAAGACTCGATGGCAAACTCGTAAATATTACTTGACTCGTCTCCGACTCGAGTCAAGTATAATAACTAAGTCGTATTAAATCCTAAAAAAATTCATAAAAATTGGGAAAAATCCCGTAAAATCAAACAAATACCAAACATCGTAATGATATGCTCTAGAACTATCAACCCACCCGAAATGCCCGTAACGCATCCTAACGCAATAAACGGCCTAAAACTAATTCTACGATCCATTATATATAAAAATAATAAAAAAATGACTGGCATACTCTCATATATCTGATAACTCATTCTGTTCTGCTGTGTTCATGACGTTATCATCATATACTTGGGTACGCATGACCCTCATAGCTCATACACGCGACTGGCATCGGCTCGGTACACGTGTCCTGAAACTGACTCAACTCAAAAAATAACGGTCGACCCGACCGGTTCTAAATATAAAACCCTAACTCGAATCGTGGGTTTTACAACCTTCCCTCCTTATAAAAATTTCGTCCTCGAAATTTTAACTCAAGGAGGTTCTGCTGAAACTAGTTCCTGGAAGCTGGGATACATATCAGTCGTATCCTCTACTGGTTCAACAATCTTATACATCCTCACTGACTGTAGTGGTGCCGACGTGGCGAGTCATGCTAGTGATGCTGACCATCTCAAACATTCTGGATTCTATACTTCCTGTGTCTGTTCTGACATTACCATCATCATGCTCTTCTGTTCTGATCCCTACTACTAACTCGGCGGAAAAACCTAGATCACCCCTAAGGGTCTACTGGGTTGGTCAAGCAAATACTCTAGAGTATCGCAAGGTTCTAATCTGGGCTATGTCTGGAAAACTACATCGAGGGTAAGACCTACCTGCTAACATCTACCCATGTCCCTCTAATCCTCATCTATGAACCGTTACCTACATGTACTCGCAGGAACTCTACTCTAGGTCCTACAGTCACCTCAAGGCCTGCTATGAGTCTCCTGCTAAGTACGGTGGATACCCTAATGAGCTGCACGGCTCACTGTCGCCAGTCTAGGTCCAACTCTCAAGTGTCCCTATACAAGGAACTGGACCGCTCACTTGGTTCTAGTTGACTCGATCCTGAGTCATGTATCTCACTCTGTTCTATAAGAGAACAAGGATAGCTGCTATGACTCTACTGCATACTATGGCTCAGGTGACTATCTACACAACCACTAACTACTACTGAAGGGAGGCGAGAACACCTGTACATACACAGCGTGTCTCAAAGAGTATGATGACATACTCTGCATAGGGCTGGAGAATCCGCATCGGTCTATGGGACATGCTCTGATCAATGTATACTCATCTCAATCATCTGGGTAAACTGATAGAAAAACTAATACAAAAGGGTGAGTGGAAATCCTCAAGTGAAAACTCCACTCTGTCTAATATCTCAGGGTTATAAGAATGGAGGCTGAATCTCGTGGAACTCAAGTCACACTACTCAAGAGCTCTCAATAAGTGGTATCTTGTCCTCACATATGGTATCTGACACCAAGTAAACAGGGAATCCTGGGACCTGTGGGTTATAGGCCCACACGCTTCTGCTGCACAACTCTTATCTATGGTAAGGTTAAGGTCTCATACAAATAGTAGGGGAGATAAAATCCCTATGTAACATATTGGGTGGCCAAAACCTTGGTAGGTCTATGGACTTGTCTCTAAGATCACCATGATTTACTATGCCACAGGTGATCAGTCTGTGGAATAGTCAATCAATGACAAATCTCAGAAACGGCTCCTAAGTGGCTCTAGTTTAATCAGCTAACAGTAGGCACATGTTTCTCGATACTGTACTAGTCACGCACTTCTAAACGGGCGGGGTTCAAACGACCCAAAGAACCACAGTCTCTCCTCAAGTCTACGGGGACTCATAATGAGGTTCGACACGTGTCTCGTCCGCTCTTCAGTGGTGTGTGACCTGTCGTCCCGTACCGATTTGTAGTACTAATCTTGACTCACATGACTACTACCGCTGTGGTAGACTCTCAAGCAAGGCTATCAACCAAGATGAGCATACACTGGTATCACTCCGTCTGGTCTGCATGGTATGTTCTTTCTGAAGTCCCTATTTACATTGTTCTCAAGCTAGGGTAAAGTCCGTCATCATAAGATCGGTCTACCCATACCGACCTGCACTATAAACCCTAATCAGTACCATGAAGGTGCTTCTATACTCAGGGTAGGGCTCAACCCTATGTCTCAAGATAAGGACCTAATCATGCTGGCGAAACACAAGGGAATCGCTATCTCTCTGATAAACACTCTCGCTGAACCCTCTATCTATGCCCCATACTAAGTCAACCTCCTATCGCTGGCTGGCCAATCGCTAAATGGGTTAAACTACGCGTATGATCATCGAAATGAGTTAGGGTTTTATATATAGAACGTATCATTTGGATGTTGCTGTGTTCATTTGATTTTACGGGATTTTTCCTAATTTTTTTGGATTTTTTAGGATTTATTAGGAGATAGTTATTATTATTGACTCGAGTCGGAGTCGAGTCAAGTTTAATTTACAAAAATGCCATCGCACGCCCCTTCATCTTCCCCGACACTTTCCCCTCCCAAAACCCTACCGCCGCCATTGTGCTCGTCACCGCCACCGACGTCGTACAACCGCCGATCAACGCCACCCCGCCCCACCGTGCAGTCGTCGTGCCGCCACGACCCACCCCGGCCACCGTCTCGCCGCAACGACGCCGGAATCGCCCCACAAGCCGCAACGCCCTCCCTCGACGATTCGCCGCCGTCCGGGCCACGCTGCCACCGCTGTGACCCCGACGACCACTCCCTCGCTGTCGCCGACGTTTCCCCCACCATCCCGAGCGCCGTCGAGGCCGGTCGCGGCCCCGATCGGAGCATGCCGCCGCCGACAGCCATCGCCACCCCGGCTGCTTTGTTCGACTCCACCATCGGACCAAGCTCGTCGAGCTGGTGCCGATAGACCCCCTGATTGCCCCGTCCTGAATTATCGTCGGAAAACCGCCGACACTCGCGAGAAAACCGCCAGAACCGCCGGAAAATTGGATTCGTGGGAAATTCCCCGGATCATCTGCCGAACGCACTCGGTCCAATCTGATGGGACTTCGGACACCGCTAGGTGCCGAATTCGAGTTTCGAGCCACGAAACGGAAACCCTAGCCGTCGCCGATTTTCGATGACGCGAGGTATAATTTATTTTAACTTAATTATTTGAAAGTATTGATTATTAGAATTGCATGCTAGGATTGGTGAATTGTGTGTTATAATAATATATATAAATGTAGATTTGATTAAGGATAAAATATGAAATTTGTTTGATTGAGTGGTGTTAAAAATGGAGGCTAAGAAACTTATTAGGGTAACTAGGTGATCGATCATGATCTAATGCAAACTAGCCTAAGTAGACTTGCTAGAATTCATATAGGCTGATGTGTGTTGATTGATGCGTGATTGTGTTGATTGTGTGTGCATGCTATAGGATGTGTGATTCATCATGCGGGCGTTAGTTTTTAGCTTGATTGTGTAGGTACGGTGTAGGAGCTCGCCGTACCTCGTTTGGAGCTTCTACAAGGTCCGTTTAGGACTCGTTCTCTCTTTTACGCTATTCTATTGTGTATTTGATTTATCATGTTCAGGACGAGTTAAGTGGCGTTTTATCGGATCCCACTTAACTCGGGCCATTTAGCCAACGGTTCTTTTTTGGATTAATAACCCTCGAGGATGAGATCCCTCGAGTTTGTTTTTGAACTTCAGATCCAGCTCACGATGCCTTCGGGCCTATTGTATAAATCCCAACCCAGGCCTATATATATATAGTTTTCGCATTTTCGGTGAGAGATGGAATGAGGGTTACTGACAGCCACGCCTTCAGATAGGGCGTGTGCTCGGAAGAGCGGGCTCTGGAGCTGGGGAGAACCCACTTTGTTCCCGAAGGATCCGGACAACTCCACCTTTGAGTTCCTCAAACCCGGAGAAGTGTGGAGGTTTACAGGTATTACAATGCAGCGCATGTCTAGACTTGTGGTTCAAAGGGCACTAAAGGCGACTGCTTGAGAGTGCTCGGCCTTCGTGCTCAAGGCCAGGAGTAATATGGAAGGTGCAGAGGGCGAAAAGGAATGAGATTTGATGCGAGAAGCGATAGAGAAATGGCCAATGTATGAGAATGAGAAAGAAAGAGGGACGCTGTCGACTCGAGGGCGACGGCCCGATAGCGACGGCTCCCGTATGTGCCCTGATGAGAGTTCTTGAGGAAGTATATGGTTTTGATTCAACAGGAGAGTTTGCTCTCCTGTGCCAGATTGATATTAGTTATTTTCCAGGACGGTAACGCTCGTTACTGACGGTTTTTCTATATATATGTAGGTGAGGAATGCGAGCGATGAAAGCTGTTGGGACTGCAGAGGAGCAGCACGGAACCGCGCACACATTTACCTACCGCGTGTAACGTATAATGATGGTGTG
Source organism: Piper betle (assembly GCA_033002965.1). Classification (NCBI taxonomy): domain Eukaryota; kingdom Viridiplantae; phylum Streptophyta; class Magnoliopsida; order Piperales; family Piperaceae; genus Piper; species Piper betle. Next base: position 118,878 of record JAURVB010000190.1, on the reverse strand, counting down.
TTATTGTTATGTGAATGATAATTTTGATGTGTTTGCTTGAATGAATTACTTGTTATGAAACGAACTGATAAATATGAATGAGGAGGGAGCCTTGGAGTTCAGACTCGGCTCAGGTAAAAATGAATGAGATAATGATTGAATGTCATGGTAGATTGTTATGTGTTATCGTATTTTCATAAAATAATATATATTTTATTTTGGTTTCTCATTTATTGTTTTGTTTTGTCTTTGCTTGCACGTCATGGCATGCATGTAGGACTCCGTTAGAACCCAATTGTTCCCATTCATGCATTTCATATTTGCATCTCCATCTTGAGACGCCGAGAGTAGATCCGGGTCGGCTTAACAGAATCTAGTAGATTAGCGAACGGTTCGGTCGCCGATGACATTTCCGGGTCGGTTTACGGGTGAGCCGAAACGGGGTGTTACAGGGCGGGCCAACGGCGACGGGCAGGGAAGCGGCGGCTGGCGGGTCGGCGGTGGCGAGCTGGCAGGCGGGAAGAGGCGAGAAAGGGAGCGGGAGTGTGGGCTGGAGGGGGAGAAGGATAGGGGAGACCGTTGGATTTCAATCCAACGGCTCCCCTTCCATGTGTTGCATATGCGTTGCTAATCAAGGCAGTGCATAGTAGAAAATTTCTATATATATATATATATATAATGCTCTTGTGCACTGCGTGAAAACTCAGCGCATCAGTAGCATATAAATCTATGGGCTGTCGGATCCAGATCCGACGGCCCACGATTAAATCACCCCCCCCACCCGTTGTCAGCCCGTTCCCGCCGGTAGCTTCCAATTGCCAGCTTCAGAGTTCATATGTGGTGTCCATTGTGATAACTTCAAACCACTAATGTAATATATATAACCTTGTCAAAATTACATTATTTCATTGACCAATAGCTCAAAATTACAATATCGAAATGTACAAATAAATGGCCATGATCATGTAACCGTTCAATTTCATTCCGGCCGTCCATTTGATGATCAGTACGAAACAGACCATTAATTATGAGATGAGATCCCTTAATTATGATACTGAATAGTTACTTATTTGATGTTTATGAATTATTGCGAGATTTCTATTTTCTAACAAAAGAATGAATCAATAGTACGATATTCTCATCTATTAATTTATTTTTATATTAAGAAGGTCTATGCCTTGAGCTTCCGAGGGGTGTAAAGGTGGACTTGTCTGGAATTTGCAAGCTGGATGGGTCGGGCGTTCATTTCCGATTCCTGCAAATCATAAACAAAATTAAACCGCGTTGATTGAACGCTTTGAGCTTATTATACCAGTAATGAATCACTAAACATAACCCAATGCATGTGTATAAAAAGCGGTAGTTGACACATTATTTGCATGTTAATATCGTAGTTATGAATAACTGCCTCGATGACGAGCTCGAAACTGGCTCAATTATAAAGTCGAAAATAACTCACGAGCTCTCAATTATGTGGTGAGCGTGGATTAAATATGCCACCTTCAGGCCTTCAATCTGACACTCTCTTAACTAAGCTATCTCATTACTTTATTATTTTATTAAATATAAATAAATATAACTAATTAAAATTAAACTTATTAATATATATATATTAAACTTATTAATAATATATATATAAAGACTATCTCAGCCAAAGGCAGATAATATTTCTATTTTAAACTTTAATTTGGATTGCTCGATTATAAGAATGACCTAAAATTTGATAAAAAAACAAAAAATAAAAAATAAAACACCCCCACCACCACCATTATTTAGTACGTAGTCAATAATAATATTAATTTATGATTTTAAATATATTTTGAGTTATTAAGTAATGTTATGTATATTATTATATTATATTATCAAGTCAATTTTTAATTAAATTATAAGTCAATTTTGAATTATAATTAGTCGAATAGAGTCGAATACTGTTTGCTCAAATTCAACTCGAAGAATTTAATTTCAAGTCGAGCTCAAGTTCGAACATTTAAATGTCTTCGAATAAAATTGAGCCGAACCAAAAACAAAATACTCACGAGCTCGCTCAATTAGCAGCCTGATAGTGCTCGCTGTTAAATGGAAATAAGGAGGGTTAGTAGGAATTAGTAGTACTCACATCGTGAACCGCTTCTCGGAGCAGCCTCACCTGCTCTCTGGAAACCGTCCTCACCTGCAAAGATGCATAATAATGCTTACCAATTAGCTAGCTGGCTAGTGTGTAGTGTACATGTTTAACACTATTATAAGTTTTTACACAACGATCGGTACGACAAGGGACGAAGTAAACCTTCTTCAAAATGGTCCAAGTAACTCCTTCCTTGCAAGGTGGGGTTGTGAGGGAGCCAATGTATCTGTAATACTTTCTGCTCCCAAGTTTGATATGTCTGGGATCGACTATGCCCATCTCACTCTCACCGTTTAGGGTGTCCATAATCGGTTCCACATGATGAAGCATCTGGATTTACATGAAATATTACTACTCTCCTAATGAAGTAAGAATCAAGTTATTAATGAAGATCACGAAAAGATAATATGAGTGAATGAACACCTCTTCAAGGAAGGTATCTGGTCGTCCGATAGTGTACATGATCCCCAAAACCGCTACTTGTTTGTCAACGCTCTCATGAACCAGATGAGCCTCAAGAGCGTACCTATTACATTTTGTAGTTACATTAGCTAACCTATTGATGCGCCTAGTTATCTATCATTGAGTTTATTCAGGAAGACGAATATATAATACTATAACTCCTGTTATATTGTTATGTAATACCTTCGGCCATTGATGGAATGTTCTGAAGGAGAATGCCAGTGGCACTGTTTGAGAAGATACTCGGTTCCGTTCACAAAAATTGCCCCTGCTCCTTCTTCCGGCCACTTGATCTGGAATTGTAACACGAGTAACACATGGAGATTGTGAAATCATGTATACATTAGATTATTGTCAATTCCATCGTTTATAAGCTATATGATTATTACCATGATATCATGGCCTCTGTTCACCATGGTTGCGTTAGAAGGCTTGTATTCCCTCTTCAACCTGCCCAAATAATTCACCTCCTGAACCCTTTGATGGGTGAGATCAATGGGCGACTGCATGTCTCCGTTCCCACAAGATGCCCATTCCTTGTGGATTTTGCCCCAGTTCTTCGGACCATTTTCGGCCCCCTCGACGTAACTGTACTCTCTTTCATCCTCTGGTAAGACAGAACAAAAACACGGACGCCAGAAGATGTTAACCAAGGGTCCCTCGGAGCTGCAATAACGTTCGCCTAATATGATAAAACAAATGTAAATCACGTCTAGCATAAATGCAAGGTTGCTTACCAACTTCTTGACATCTAACTGGAGCCAAAATTAGCACTAAGAGGGAGATGGTAATAATAGAGTAACCAAGAATCCCCATTCTGATCACCTTCTTCTTCTCGCCTTGAAAGTGGAAGGAAGAGGTTTCAAATGAGTTGATGTTGGGACTACACGTGAACTACTTGTACCAGGGAGAGTATATGATATATATATATATATATATATAGTGAGTGGCAAAGGTGGGCGGCTAATTCCTACGTCTTACGCAGGGGAGAAGACTTCTTCAGGAGTCAGTAGTACTTAAATATGAAAAAGAAGATTTCGTCCCCACCATAAGAAATTGCAACTCTCTGGTAAGCTTCCAGAACGGATCCACTCGTCAAGAACATACGTAATACGAAGCGTTCCTCCTTCGCATTAATTCCCTCGGACAAATGGAATGCCGGACTAGCAAATTTGAGTTTGTCTGGGTAAATGAAGACTTCTAAGTTAGCGTTCTATCTAACGGCATGTTAATTTGGTTCCACAGTTAGTTTGGTTAACAGCCATTGTTGACATTTCTCTAGCAACCTTGGCTTTTAGCGTGATTGTCTCCGACCATTTGAACCAAATTTGAAGAAGATGAACAACCTTTAGAGTTCATGACTGAATCCAAGCTAATATAAGCGGCTTTGTTTTGTCATAAGAAATCCACCTGTATGTACTCTGGTAATTACAAGTTCTATTGTTGAAAGATCAGATGTTTGACTGTTGGGTAGTTTTACACCCAGTCAAAAATGTTCAGCCAACAGGGTGATCTATGTTTTTTTCTAATTCTTATAAAAAACTTAGTCTCCCAAGTGAGCTCAGCTATTTTAGAGAAAACTTAATTAATAATGAGCTATTTATGTATCTCATTAAAGTTGAAATTAAGAAGAAAAGTAATCGATGATCGATGACCCGGGGCGTTCCTTTGAACAAGAACTTGACCAATGACTAACCCCTCCGATGGGTTCACATCTAAAATAAACAAAAACATATTATTTCAAAAGTGGGGATATTTCTTGCCATCTGATGCATATAATTCAAGAAATCGCGTTATCCTACATTGCTGTCGCTTGATCTGAGCTACCGTCACTTGATTCCTATTAATATGGAGTAGTTGTTTCTACTGTTACTAGTCCATTCTTAACATTATTAATCAAGCTACATGGCAATGTCGTACAATGCCCAACGAATTTCAAAGTTGGTTGTGCATATCTTGCTATATCATATCGAATAACAGTATCTATATCGAGTTGCCACGTGTTTTTCGGCATTTTCCATGGTAGAACCAGACCCAGACGCGGAAGGAAATTGTCATCTTCTCCTTTCGATTGAATGTGAGGTAGGGTTGGTGTTTCCGTTCAACGCGTTCGTCTATATGTGAAGAAGGCATGAAAAATAAGTCAAGAAATAATGCGCATGCAAAAAAGGCCAAAAGCCCAAGGCAAGGAACATATATGGAGACTGTTGCATACCACCGTGTGTGGAAACGTAGGGTTGCTAATTGAGCAAGTAAGTTTGTGAAGCATTTAGAGTTTGGCTCGGTTTGGCTCGACTCGAAACTCGATATTTAAATGCTCGTGCTCGAACTCAAATCTTACGAGCCGAGCTTGATTAAGGTCGCGTTCGACTCGACTCGGTTATAATTCAAACTCGACTCGTAGCTCGACTCGAACTCGACTCGAACTCGACTCGATAAAATAATATAATAATATAATTTTTATACTTTATATATATATATATAATATAATAATAAAGAAGTGAGATAATTGAGATGATAAGTATTTAAGTTGATGATCTCAAGGTTGTGGGTTCAATCCACATTGATTGCATTTTTCTTAAGTAAGCTACTTTTGAATTTTAATCGAGCCGATTTCGGGCTCACAAACGAGTTGGGTTCGAGCATGGGAAAATTATATTTGAGCTCAAGTCAAGCTCGAACACATAAAAGATATTTGAGTCGAACTCGAACATGTGTGTTTAAAACTCGTTTGATCTCGAGTCGAGTTCGAATGAGTTTTGAAGTATTCGAGCCTAGTTTGAACACAAGTTTCGATTAGCAACCCACAAGTTGCCTATTATAATGGGTGTCAAGTCATTTTCCGAACTACTTTCTAACAAACGGTCTCATACAAAGAAACTGAGTGTGAAGATACAAATAATAACAAGTTAACAACTATACTAGCGGAAAGAAAATCAACTACTAACTTTTTAACTTATTTTTTACTTAAATTTTTATAAGTATCTATATTTTATCATATTTAAAAAAATCATTTTTATATATTGAATGTAACACCCTAATTTTAATTCACTTAATAAATAAATTAGAATGTTACGATCAGATCAAGTCGAGTAACGTCTAAATTGCTAGTCTATAAAACCTGATTAATAATATAGATCGAAATAACTCATTTGACATTAAGAGAATGGAAAACATTATTAAATATGCGCAAAACTCATCAAATATCAATAAAAGTATGAAAGAAAGCAACTACTCTGAGCTCAAGTGTGCACAACGTTTATCTATCATCTCACAAAAGTTGACTCAGGATCACAAGGCCTATATATATATATATATATATATACATATATAATATCAGTAACAAGTGTTACTGGTCTCAAATAACTAATAGTCAAACTGACACAAGAGAATTGACCCTCATGTTAAATAAAATCATTCATATATTTTTTCATAGAATCTTTTATAAGGGTTTTAATTAGGAGTCATCGATCTTGGCTCGACAACATCCCATTTTGACTTATCTCATGCCTCGACAAACTTTAAAATTATCCCGTGCGCTAGAAAATCAATTTTTTTTCCTTGTTCCTTCAACCTTCTATATCCTCTGTATCACTCCTCTCCTGAATACAGAGGCCAAGTATTCTCAAACATGTGCCTTCAGTACCATTTAAGTCTAGACATGTTCTGCATTACAGTACCTATAATCCTCCACACTTCTCTGAGTTTAAGGAACTTAAAAAGTAGAGCTATAAGGATCTTCCGAGAATGGAATGACCCGCTCACCAATCTAAAGCCCACTTTGACTAGCGTGTGCTCGCTCGCATAACACGTAAGTCAATTTCATCATCTCTCGTCCCAATGAAAGTTTGATAAAATCATATATAGGCCTCGAAAGGATTTATATAATAGGCCCGAAGGTAACTTGGGGTAGATCTTATTTTCAAAATCAGACTTGAGAGATCTCATCCTCATGGTTATTAATCACAGAAGTAAAACACATCTAAATAGCCCATATTAATTAGGGTCCTACTAAACAGCTACTAAACTTGTCTTGTGATCAAAAATCAAATCAACAATGGAACATAGTGATAAAAATTGAGAAGGGTCATAACAGACCTGTAGTCCAACCTCCAAGCATGACATCTCATCTACAGCGAGTTTGGACTCTGAAACTTACATTGAAACCCATTATAAAGTAAAATATGTTATCTATATATGATGCATACTCATGATGTATGCTTGTATTATTAATACATCATAATAATGAAGACAATGCTAAATAAACCTACAAATAAATATTTGACACGCAAATCCATACATAATAAAGAAAATAAATAAATAAATAAATACACTCATGAATAAATAGATAAATAATAAATACATGAAAATAAATAATACTCTAATCATAAAAATTTTATATTATCATATTATATAAATATATGGCTCAACACGGGTAAATATCACATATACTTGTATTAGTAAACATATAATTAATTAATTAATTAATTATTTACACAATCATTTTGATAAATAAACAAATAAATAAAAAAATTAGTTAATATTAAGTAATCATGAATAATAATAATAATATCATAAATATCCAAAACAAATATGTAATTAAATACAAATAAATAATAACATAAATGTAACGAATAAATAAATAAGTAAATAAATTAAATTTAGTAAATATAAATAATATTAATATTAATAAGTAAATAGAGCAATAATAATAATAAACAATCACATGAGCACTCATCATATACGATAAATATATAAATAAAAATAAATAAATAAAAAGATTAATAACATCAAAATATACTAAATAATGTGAATATAAATTTAAATTAATATAGGGTTTCTCGAATTACCTAAATCTGTTGAAAAACAGCTAAAAATTGCCTAAAAATGAGTTGAACCAGGTTAACTACACTAAACCAAACCAAGTCCGCCAAGTTGAAAATGAGCTGAACCAAGTTAACTGCATTAAATAGAACCGAGTCGATCAAGTTAACTCCACCTAGGTCAGATAATTAGTGAGCAAGGTTGGCAGGGCTGGTTTGGACTATTATACCTAGACACGGACACAACCGCGGACACGGATTCGGGCAAGCAAGGGAACGCGAATTGGTGAACAAGACTTGGGCCGAGCAGATGCGAACGTAGGCAAATAGACTCGAATGCGGGCAAACTGGTTTGACGGGGTGGCGATGACCATCCCCAGAAAATGCATGGGACAACGAGACTGGGGGTTGCCACCTATGGGGATCAACAGTGTAGGCGATGAGGAACATGGTGGTGGTGGCAATTGGTAGAGTGTAGCCACCAGCTGGCTAAAAAATGGCCGAAAAGGTGTTGGAATGGCCATCTACTGCGGCGATGTGGCCAGCAGTGATCACAGTGACGACAGTGGTCATGAGCTGCCTCAAAATGAATATTTCGATAAGATTAACTTATCTCGGTGGTTGGTCTCACCGAAAGTAGCTCGCCAGTGCTGGAAACGGCTTGAAAGGTGGTGGCAGCGAAAACTGTCACGAAAAATTTTGTCTCAAGAGCTACTACAATAGCGCCAGTGTTGGAGCTGGGTATTGATCAAAAGCCTCTCGCGAGGCAGTCATGGGGGTGCCAATCCAATGGTTAAGGGAGGGTCAAAGACTCACTAGTGGCAAGCTGCAAAGGCGGTAGTACTAGAGGTGGAAAACTCCAAAAATGCGAGAAAATCTCTCGAAAATAGATAGGTAAAAACTAGGGCTAAGCGGGACGGTTTTGATCTTGCCACATGGCATGATCTAAATGTCTGACTACAGTGCGCTGCCCTATTTTGGCAGCGCATTGAGCGCTGCTGCGTGGGCCGTCGGATCTTGATCCGACGGCCCACAATCAAACTACCCACCCACCCCCTTTGGACCCGTTTGTCGGCCCGCCAGACCCGCCCGATCCGCCCGCCCGCCGCCCGCCCGACGCCCCCGCCGCCCGCCCGCCGCCCGCTCGCCGCCCAACGCCCCGCCCAACGCCCAACGCCCACTCGCCCGCCGCCCTGCCCAACGCCCGCCGCCCGCCCGCCGCCTTGCGACCGACCCCCGTCGTGGTTCCCCCAAACAGCACCGCCGCCCGACCCCGCCCACCGCCATGGGACCGACCCTCCCCGTCGCGGCTTCCTGGCAAGCGCCGCCCGCGGCCTTGCTCCCAGCCCCCACCGCGACCCGACAACCTACCGCCCCCGCCGCGGCCCGCCCGCCCGCCCCCAAACCGCGGCGACCCCCTCGCCCCCCCCCAGCCGTGGCCCCCAAGCCGCCTCGCCCTCTGCCGCGCGGTGGGGGCTGGAAGCAGGGCCGCGGGCGGCTCTTGCCAGGGAAGCCGCGGCGGGAGGGTCGGTCGCATGGCAGCGGGCGGTGTCGGGCAGGCGGCGTCGGGCGGGCGGCGGGTCGGATGGGTTAAGCGGGTAGAGCTCTGGTTTGAGGCCCGTAGGCCGTTGGATTTTCATCCAACGGCCTACAGGCCGTGCGCTGTAGTGCGCTGCAAAAAGACTGCAGCGCACGGTAACATTTGTGTGTGTGTATATATATATATATATATATATATATATATATATATAAAAATAAAAAGTTTGGATCAATGCGGTTCAAAGTCAAAATTGACTTAAGGTCTAAAAACGATTATATAGGCAGAATTTAAAACAAAAAGATTAAATAAACCTCGAAACACTTAACCCAATCAAATGAAAATCTAACTTTGTGGAGGTTGGATCTTGTCAGCCCCCATCATTGGCTATTGCCGACCATCAATGGCATAGCCATTTCAGCAGCTAAATATTAAAAAAAATATTTTAATGGCTATCCTCGCCTTAGGAGTGGCTAAGGTGCCCAAGATCCCTAGGATGAGAGACCGCTAGATCTCGGCTGCTTCCACCTAAAGTCTTTTTTTAATTTTAATTGATCTTTTAATTATTTAAGTGGGTATTTTAGATAATTTGTATTTTTACTCCTCTAGTAACTAGCCAAGATTCCCCTACAGTGGACGAGTATTGTATTTAGTGAAAAAGTATTGAGATAAACTTATTATTATTAAATACTTTTAAAAAAGAATAGAAATAAATGCTTTGTTTTTAAAAGAAATCCACCTGTATGTACTCTGGTAATTACAAGTTCTATTGTTGAACGATCAGATGTTATACTGTTGGGGTATTTTTACACCGAGTCAAAAATGTACAGCCAACAGGGTGACCTATGTTTTTTTAATTCTTATAAAAAAACTTGTCTCAGCTAATTTACAGAAAACTTAATTAATAATGAACTAATTCATAATTAACTATTTATGTATCTCGTTAAAGTTGAAATTAAGAAGAAAAATAATCGATGATCGATGACCCAGGCGTCCCTTTGAAAAAGAACTTGACCAATGACTAACCCCTCCGACGGGTTCACATCAAAATAAACAAAGACATTTTATTTCAAAAGTGGGGATATTTCTTGCCATCTGATGCATATAATTCAAGAAATCGCGTTATTCCACATTGCTGTCGCATGATCTGAGCTACCGTGACTTGATTTCTGTTAATATGTAGTAGTTGTTTCTACTGTTACTAGTCCATTCTTAACAATATTGTTCTAGGTACATGGCAATGTCGTACAATGCCCACCGAAATTCAATGTTGGTTGTACATATCTGGCTATATTATATCGAATAACAGTATCTGCATCGAGCTGCCATGTTGTTTCTCGGCATTTTCCATTGTAGAACCAGACCCAGACCCAGAAGGAAATTGTCATCTTCTCCCTTTCACATGAAAGTCAGGAATGGTTGGTGTTTCTGTTCAAAGCATTCGTCTAAATGTGAAGAAGGCATGAAAAATAAGTCAAGAAATAAATGCGCATGCAAAAAAGGCCAAAGTTAAGAGTCCAAGGCAAGGAACATATATGGAGACTGTTACGGACTACCGAGTGTGGAAATGTAATGAACGTTAAGTCGTTCGCCGAAATACTTTCTAACACGAGGTCTCATACGAAGAAACCGAGTGTGAAGATGCAATTAATAACAAGTTAACAACTATACTGCGGAAAGGAAAACAACTACTAACTTTTTAATTTATTTTTTACATAATTTTTTATAAGTATCTATATTTTATCGTATTTTTAAAAATTCATTTTTATATATGGAACATATAATTAAACAATTGAAATCGTAAAATTGTTACCCACCCCAACACTACCATTTATCGTAAAGAGTTTATTGAAATTAGTTTTAACATAATGATAATTTTTTAATTTTAAATAGATATCATATTGTTGTGAGTTAAACTAATTAGGTAACTTATAATCTATAAATCTGACTTTGGGGCGGTTGGATCTTGTCACCCCACATCACTAGCTATTGCCGACCATCATTGGCCTCGCCATTTCAGCAGTTAAATATTTTTTAAAAATAAATTATTTTAATAGCCATCCCAATGTCATTGGACGTTTAAAAAATAAGTTTTTAAAAACTTGACTGCCACTAGTGGCTGGGTTGGCGATGGCTAGTGGCGAAAGGCTCTCATATCCTGGCTGCCATGCCCTCAGGGAGTGGCCAAAGTGGCCAGGATCCCTTGGCTGAGAGATAGCTAAATTTCGACGGCTTTTACTTAAAGTTTTTTTTTAATTTTAATTGATTTTTTAATTATTTAAGTGGGTATTTAAGATAATTTGTATTTTTGCTCCTTCTTTAGTAATTGGCCAAGATTCCCGTGTAGTTCACTGAGTATTGTATTTATTGAAAAAGTATTGAAATAAACTAATTATTGTTAAATATTTTTAAAGAAGAATAGAAATAAATGCTTACTATATTTAATAATGTTAAATAAATATAAATGGTAACATAATAGTCTAAATTATTTATCTAGGCTATAACTAATTTAGTTTAAAAATATTTTATTATGGGTACGGTAGTAATTTGGTTGGTTGAAAGATCTTGTAATTGATTAGTGCTATTGTTAAAATTTTTGTTGCTCTCAGAATAATTGTTATTATTTTAAGAATATTTCATCATGGGTTAGGTTGTGATTTGTTTGGTTGAAAAGATTGGAGTATTATTTGTTAAAAAATTTATTGTTACTAGAACATTTGCTATTATTTTTTTAGATAATTTATTGGTATAAAAACTAGATTGTCCTAAAAAAAAAGCCTCTGTTTAAAAAAAAATGTAGATTAGCATTTTCCCACCACTAGATAATACAAAAGAAAATTCTCTCTATTCATGTAAAAAACACAAAATAGATCTACAAATAGAAATTATAAAGATTCTAGGACCTTTAGAAAAAGAAAAATTTTAAACAAAACAATAGAAATAGGAAAAGAATACCCACCTTATGAGATAACCTTAGGCATATCAAGAAAGAGTAACTTTCCCTTTCCTTTGCATCAAAAAATTTCAAAAAGAAAAACCCTGTAAGATCAAGTAAAATTGGAGAAAAATGACACTTGGCAAACAGGGGTGAAGATCTATCCCCCTATCATTTCTTCACCTTGCTTTATTTTTCAAATAAAAAAGAAAAGAAAAGAAAAAGGATGGGCGGAGGTGCCTCTTCCTACTTCCGACCACACCGGTCACTTGCATTATGATCGGCGGAAATGGGGAGGAAACCAGGTTTGATGGCGTGTCCGCCGACCAGGAAATATCTTCCTCGTCGGCTGGCCAATTTCTATCACGTTCCCTCTTATTTTCAACTGCATGATAAAAATGTTTTTAACTTCATCACATGGATTTGGCTTGCCGACCAAAAAGATTATTTCTGGTCAGCGTGCACAGGCAGGGCAGCACCTCTGGTCTGGTCTCCCCCCCCCCCCATTACTGCCAATAAGAGCGTACGTAACTGGTGCATCGAGTCGTGGGTAGGGAGCCTAGCGGCATCTCTGCCCTTCCTTTCTGCATTTAAAAATAAAACAAGGTAAAAAAAAATGATAGAGAGATAGACCTTCACCACCGTTTGCCGACAAAACTGGTCTCGTGGGGAACGGAGCAGATCTTATCCCCTCCCTCCCATTCACAACTTTTTTCTTCTTTTTTTGTTTTGTTTTGGGAGTTATCCTCGGGCGAGGATGGCAAGGGCTCTGGGCGGCAAGCTGGTTTATCATTTTACGTATTATTTTAAATTAGATTAAAATAAAATAATTAAAAATATTTTTTTTAAGTTTAAAAAACAGTAAATTTAATTACATTATTTTAATTTTAAAACGGTAATAATAAAAACCTCTATCGTTTATTGCTATTTTTATTAATTTATTTTATTTTATTTATTTTTGAAAATATATTATAATTATTCTGATAATATTAATAAAAATAGTATTATTAATATTAATTACTATTTTACATTATTACATTATTTTAAATATTAGGTTAACAAAAATATAAAGTCTAAGTAACACTAAATTTATTATTTTGACAATGGTTTTACTTTGCTAAAGACTCCTTGGTTTAATTAAAATTTATCAATTGCTAGTTATTTATTGTCAGTTAAAATAATTAAAACTTAATAAAAATATAAAAATAATATAATAATAATTAATAATTAAAATTTTATTAAATAATAATAATAATAATAAATATCTTACAACAAGGATTTTCTCTTCATCCAGATAACCTTTCTAAAAAGAAAAATTTTAACTCTTTTAAGGAGCAACGCGGACGGAGATGTCGTGTGTTTTCACCGTTGATTAGACGGTAAAAATATACTATATCTATACCGGCGTCGCTCCCAACCGTAATTAAAAGTGACTCCTTCAAAAACCCACCAATGGGAAAATATTTATGAATAAAAAGAGTTATCATTACATCGTTAATATACCCGACAACGATTCATTCTACCGTCAAACCGTAGTAAATTTCTTAGATATTATCACCCCAACCCTGCGCACAAGTACAAGCACGAACACGAGTTCCCTAGCATCTCTCAATCTCTCTCTCCACCGCCGCCGACTTCCACGTTGTCGGCCTCTGGCCCTCTTCTTCTCTTGTCATCCCCCACCAACACAATCAACCATCACATGCCTCCGACGTACTAAGACTCAAACACTCCCCCTTCCTCGCCTCTTCCAAGTACACCGCCGCCGCCGCCGCACCCTCCCTCCCATGGCCGCCGCCTTTTCTAACGTCTCCTCCACCGACAGGGTCGCCGCCCCCGCCGAACCTGTCGCCCCCAAGGCCCCTCTTCCGTTGCAGGTCTGCGACTTGTAATAATTTAGTTACACGCGGATGAGACGAGGTTATTTCAGTTACAAGCGCATCTTATGTTGTTTTTCATTCGTTCATCCAGCTTATGTAGAAATCAAGCCCCGATTTTTCGTTGGTGTTTGTAGTGGTATTTTTATGATAATTTACATGTTGCATGGAGAAGAATCCTCCAAAATTAATGAAGGGGAGTTTCAAAAAATTTACACAAAGAAGTTTCAAAGGATTAGAAGTAGTTCCATAGCCAATAGTACGTACAAAAATGATAGAAAGAGAATAATGCACATAAGAGGAGATGAGGACAACTGGAGAAGAGGATAAGATTAATCTATACATTTAGTTGGTATTTAAGAGTTTCTGCAGGACAAATAGCTAGACTAAGCTAGTTATGCTAATATTGTGGATGAACATTTTTTCCCTGTTGGATGATGGTAGACGCTACACCTTCTCCGAGCTACGCTGGATTCAGGAGCATGTATTTGTGCTGCCAATTGGTTACACGAAGCCTTCTAGAAACAAAATGACAAGCTTTTATGCCAGAGGCCTTCTTGTCACAACCCTTGAAAGAGGGGGAAATGAGATGCAGCACGGAGCTTTCAATTATATGAAGAACCATATTTGTATTTGATTTAGATGATTTAATATTGCTTCCTATAGCATACATCCAAGGGTGTTGTTGGCTTCCTTTTCTCTTCTTTGAACCAAAGCAGTTTATTTCGATTTATTTATCTTATCTAGTTCTGCTAGGGACTCAGTTATGTAGTTTTCCCTCTTTTTAAGGGCAGCCGTATCTAGAAAAATATTCGAAGTAATAACTTGCCACTGTGTTTTTTGCTTATGTTTTGCTTCGTCAATTTCATGTGAAAACAATCATTAGGCCATAAAAACCCATGATTCTGGCCCCAGTCCAACTAGGTTAAATTGTGCTTGATGATGACAAATAGACGATGATGATTCTCTCCCCTACTTGTTTGTTGATATTCATGGTACAATGATTGGTTCTTTACTCTTTTCTTTCATAGTATCGTTGTGGTCATCACCTGTCATTTTACAATTCACCTGAAAAAGGGTTTCCCACGCTTTTAACCTGTAACTTTCTTATAACATTGACAAGGAATTTTTCTAGCATTTCCGGAATCTGTTTGAAGTTGTCAACTAGAGAACTCCAATCTTATGAAATTTCTGGCTGCCCAACTTTCGTTTTTATAGAATCTGGCTGGCCTGATTGCATCTTGGGAATTTCACATTTGATGTGATGGGTGAGGGACTAAGTATTGGATAAAAGTAGTATTTTAGGATTTTTTTTCAATTATTGCTTGAGATCATATTAAACCAGCCAATTCTAATAAAGATAGGTCCACATTCCTTGACTTTGATGATTATTTAATAAGTGCCGCACTTATTATCATATGCATGTGATTGGGCAGGTGGCAAAGCGTTTAGAGAAATTCAAGACTACAATCTTCACTCAGATGAGCTCTCTTGCTATCAAGCATGGGGCAATAAACCTAGGTCAGGGTTTTCCAAATTTTGATGGACCTGATTTTGTCAAGGATGCAGCCATCCAAGCTATTGGAGAAGGAAAAACCAGTATGCAAGAGGGTATGGAGTTCCTGATTTAAATTCTGCAATTGCTTCTAGGTTTTACAAGGACACAGGCCTTACTGTGGACCCTGAGAAAGAAGTCACTGTTACATCTGGATGTACCGAAGCAATTGCAGCGACTATGTTGGGTTTGATAAACCCTGGCGATGAAGTTATCATTTTTGCTCCATTCTATGATTCCTATGAAGCTACCCTTTCAATGGCTGGAGCAAATATAAAGGCCGTCACTTTACGTCCACCTGATTTTGCAGTCCCACTTGATGAGCTGAAATCCATTGTTTCTCGAAATACTCGTGCAATTCTTATAAATACGCCTCATAATCCCACTGGAAAAATGTTTACCAGATATGAGCTCGAATTCATGGGTTCTTTGTGCAAGGAAAACGATGTTCTGGTTTTCACCGATGAAGTGTATGATAAGTTGGCATTTGAAGCTGACCATATCTCAATGGCATCACTTCCCGGGATGTTTGAGCGAACTGTTACCTTAAACTCCTTAGGAAAAACCTTTTCTTTGACTGGGTGGAAGATTGGGTGGGCTATAGCACCGCCGCATCTTACATGGGGTGTGAGACAAGCCCATGCTTTTCTCACCTTTGCCACTTCAACCCCAATGCAGTCAGCAGCAGCAACAGCACTGCATGCTCCTGACTCTTACTACGAGGAGCTGAAGAAGGATTATATGGCAAAGAAATCTATCTTAGTGAAAGGACTTATGGAGGTTGGTTTTGTGGTTTATCCGTCCAGCGGGACCTACTTTATTATTGTGGATCACACTCCATTTGGATTCGAGAATGATATTGCCTTCTGTGAGCATTTAATAAAAGAAGTAGGTGTTGTAGCAATCCCTACTAGTGTGTTCTATCTCAATCCAGAGGACGGAAAGAACCTGGTAAGGTTCACCTTCTGCAAGGACGAAGAAACTTTGAAGTCGGCAGTTGAGAGGATGAAACAAAAATTGAAGAGAAGAGTCTAAAACAATGTTTGTGTATTGGTGAGCCACACAATAATTGGAGCAGTGAACATGCTCCCTCAAATGTTTATTAGAAAACGATGGTTAGTCTTGACATTCTTTTGAGAGGTTTCCTTTTTGAATTATAACCAGGCATGGAGTTTTTATCTATGGTTTTAACTTGATGATTGGTGCAACAACAGCTAGTTTCTGTAAGGCATTTGTCATACCTGTTATTTCAATTAGACTAAAGAACTCTTCTTTATAGAAAATAAAATAGTTGTTGAGTGGGCAACAGACTATGGCAAATTGCTCCGATGATCAAGCCCGCTTCAAGTGTGGTTTTCTTCGCACCTCAATCTTCATTAGTTTGATACTTGTTTCATTGATTTCTGATTTGTTTTCAGAATTTGTTGTCTTCTGATCTTGATGTGATCAACAATGGCAATAGCAGGCCATTGTCTTCTGTTAATATGTATTTTCTTTATCTAAATACTACAAATGTGTCAAACTTTATCAATATTGTTTTGGATCCTACAAATTATAGAATTTGGGAAGAAAAGATCTTGAATCTGATAGATTCTCATGGTTTTGGATAATTTATCAATGGTACTGTAACAATTCCGTCAAAAATAGTAACATCATTTACTTCTGATTTTGCTGTTCATGAAGAGATTAATCCTGATTTTTGAGCTTTGGGAAAGATCTGATAAGCTGTTAAAAGTTTGGATAACGAGTACTTAGAGCAAAAAGGTTGCATACTTTGCTGTTTGTTGTTGGAACAAAGACTGCATATGAACTTTGGTTAGTTCTGAAACAGAAAAAGGTTCAAACTTCTCTAGAACGAGAATTTCATTTGCAAGGAGAGTTGCAACTAAATTGTCGTGAAAATTATAGTAGTCTTGATGAACATATGTTGACGTTTAAGACCATTGTTGATGAATTTGGAGTCATTTGCAAATCTTTGACTGAAGAGGGAAATGCGTCTAGTTGTTACAAGGTCTAGGAAGTGACTATCAAATATTCACCACCATAATGTTGAGGCCTCCTATGCCACCTCTCAATGAATAAATGGATATGTTAATATCCTATGAATCAAGGATTCTGAAACCTATGCATCACAGTTTCAGTCAAATTCAGGTTGCCTATGCTGCTCTAAGGAGTTTTAAAAGACCACAGTTTAATTCCGGGCAAAAACAGAATTTACCTCACAAAATCAATGGTTTCAAAATAATGTTTCCAAGGATCAAAGTGCACAAATACAATTTACTAATTCAAAATCCAACAAAGGAGAATCATCTGAAAAGGCTGATCCATAGCTATCCACAAAGCCAAAATTTCAGTGTCAAATCTGCCTTAGGTTTGGACATACGACAAACAAGTGCTGGAAAAAGTTTAACGAAAATTGGAAGACACCTTCTGTGCATCAAACCTTATCTGCACAATAGATTTCAGATGTTGATGTCAACGAATGGATTTGTGATTCAGGTGTATGCTCACACATGTTTGGTAACTCCTCACTGTTTCCCTCCTTAGCAAAATATGAAGGAGTTGACTCGGTTTTGGTTGGTAATGGACATTTTTTATCCATAACTCACATTGGTATTGTCGTTCTTCCTACTATTTCCATATATTTGTAGCTAAACAATGTGTTACTTATGCCTACACTTAAATAGAATCTCATTTCCATTACGCAATTATCACTTGACATGCCTTTGATATATGTTTTTCAACTAACAAAATCTTTATCAAACACACAGGGAAAATTGATAGTTGAAGGAAGGAAAAAAGGAATGTCTACATAGTGGACATTTGAAGACAAAAAGCTTTTTTTTTCGAATAGGCAAGTTGCAACGGATTTTGATACTTGACATAGCAAACTTGGACATTGTTCCATATCACTTGTCAAGCTAATACAAGCTCAAGGTCTGATCAAAGTAAATGACAAGGCTTCTCCAAGTGTTTGTGGCTTGTCAACTAGGAAAATCAAAGTGTTTACCTTTTGAATTGTTTGTACACAAGTTTGTTAAACCTTTTGATTTGATCCATTGTTATCTATGGGGACTAGCTCCTGTTGTGTCTTGGGCTCACTATAGATATTATGTGAGTTTTATTGACTATTGTACTAGGTTAATTTGGTATTATCCATTAATGGATAAATCTGAATTTTTCTGTCTATCTTTAATGTGACAAAATGGTTGTCACACAATTTGAAAGAAAAATAAAGATTTTCTACTCAGATGGTGGAGGAGAATTCAAATAAAAAAATTAAGAAGACATTTTCAAGAAAATGGAATTTTACTTCAATACGCCTGTCCATACACACGTCAACATGAAGGAGTAGTTGAAAGGCGACATCGTTCTATAGTCGAAATAGGTCTCATGCTATATTGGAATGAGAGTTTTTAGTCTATAGTCTTCTTGCTGAATAAGTTGCTATCACAAGCTTTAATGAACAACAAATCTCCATATGAATTATTGTTTGGCAAAATTTCTGAATACAAAGCCTTTAGAACTTTTAGATGTTTGTGTTATTCGTGTTTGTGCTACTATCCACAACACAAGTTCTCTCCAAGATCATTTTCATGTGTATTCATTGGTTTTGGATCTATGCACAAGGGATACAAATGTCTCGAACCTAAAACTAGTAGGCTATAGATGTCAAGACATGAAATTTTTGATGAGCAATTGTTTCCTCTACATACATTTACTAATAAAAATGTTGTCCAGAAAATGTCTTCATTCAAGTTATGTGGGAATATTCCTCCAAATTTAGGTAGTGAAAATCAAGTTATTGATATACTTCAAGAGGAAATTTTGCCTCTTAACGATTTTAGATATACATGAGTCATCCTCCTCCCATTCCTCTTCATTGCAAGAAGCCATGTCTGAAAGTACACCTACACATCCAAATTCAATTTTCATTCCACAATAGTAAGGTCTAAAGCTGGAGTGGTTAAACCTAACCCTTGCTATGCCCTAGTCTAAAAAAAGGTTGTCATCAAAGAGCCTACTTCAGTTCAAGAAGCTTTAAAGGATGATATATGGATAGAAGCAATGAAGGCTAAAATCATTGCACTTGAGTAGAACTAAACATGAATTTTAGTACCAAAGAAGGAGGGTATGAATGTTATTGTAATAAAATGGGTGTTTAAGGCAAAATACAAGGCTGACAATACTCTGAGACTTTTTCCCCTATAATTAAGTCATCCACAATGGGAACAGTTTGGACCATTGCTACTGTTAAAGGCTAACACATTAATCAACTCGATGTCAAGGACGCCTACGGAATTCTTAATGAAATAATCTACATTCATCAACCTCCTGGATTCAAAAATAAAAAGTTTTCAGCACATATTTGCAATTTTCACAAAGCTCTATGGGCTGAAACAAGCCCTACGAGCTTGGTATGGCAAGTTCAGTAATTTTCTTCTCCCCCAAAGTTTTGTTTTAAGTGCTGCTGATCTGTCTCTCTTTGTAAAGCATCATGAAGATCAGGTTATGATGTTACTTCTGTATGTAGATGGCACGTTGATAACTGGCAGCTCCATAGTTTTGATATTTGAATTCATTTCACTCCTCAAATCTAAATTTGCAATGACTTATCTTGGATTAGTTCATTACTTCCTGAGAATTGAATTCACAAGGTCTGTTTCTGTCACAACAACGATATGCACATGAACTAATAGAAATGGCAAAGATGGTGGATTGCAAGCCCCTCAATGCACCCATTGTCGTCCCAAATACATCTTCTGAATCTACACCTGTTCATGAGAATCTATCCTTCTATCGAATGGTGGTTGGCTCCTTACAATATTTGACAATTACAACACCTCAGCATCTCTTTTGCAGTGAATTGTGTTTGTCAACATATGCATCAACCAAACACCTACCATTTTTCGATGGTAAAGCGCATTCTAAAATATTTCAAAGGTACCATAAGTATGGGGAACTAATTGCCTGTTTTGATTCAGATTAGGCAGGTTGTAAACAAACCAGAAGGTCAATTGCTGGGTTTGCACAATGCGTGGTAGTAATGTCATTTCCTGGAGTGCAAAGAGGTAAACCACTGTTGCTAGGCCAAGCACAGGGGCTGAGTATTGAGCAATGGCAACCACAGCTCCTCCTGAAGTTGCTTGGATTACTTACTTGCTTCATGATCTTTGAGTGTCAGTGCCTACTATTCTAGTGTTGTTCTGTGGCAACATGAGTGCACTGCAATTATCAGTAAATCTTGTATTCCATGCTCACACCAAACACATAGAAATTAGCTATCACTATGTGAGGGAACAAGTGGCTTTACAAAGCTCGAGAATAGATATATTTCTATAATTAAACAATTAGCAGATATATTTATCAAGCCTCGAACTATTGTTAGATTCATGAATTTAGCTTGCAAGCTTGGTATGCCTGAGCCTACAACTTGAAGGGGGTAACAAGAGTACAGTGTGAAATGCACTGACTCATCTTTTTATGTATATTTGTATCGACTTGTACTTGTCGGTCAAGACATCTTCGCATGTCTATGCATAAATACTGTAAATAGTTTGATGAATGAAATAAAGACAGAGAGAGAGAAGATTTTCACTAACTAACTTATATGTTTTTCATCTTTAGGCGGTTGTTTATAAACCGTGCACATACATGTAGTCCGTGAACTCCTTGAACCCCTTTCTATGTTGTCCAGTGGAAATTATAAGATTTTCATATGTATTAGTTTTGTATTATGGTCGACAGGAAGGTAATTGCATATATCAGACAGTCCAAGAGAGCGCGGTTTGTGAAAATCAAAGATGTTTAGATGCAAAGATCTCTGCTTTTGGGCAATCTAAGAGATGATTTTTTCTTGATAGCTTAAATTTGCTTGGCTAATGAGCTGAGGTTGACCTAATGGATTTGATCAAAATGTATGACATGGGTCTAAGCAGATAGTTCATTTGATCTTAGCCAGAAGGCCGATAAAATTAGTTGAGTGGTGTTAATTGATCGTGCAAACTGGTGGTACGTATCAAGTGAAAAGGACAAGGTGCTTTGTACTTGTTGTGAGCAAGATCCGGCATCCTGTGATACTTGAAAAGATTGAAGATGCCGATGGGGGAGGACGGAAAGTGTCCAGGTGGGGTTAATCTATCGTCACATGATTAGATATCTTATCCCTACTTTGCAGTCGGCTAGCAATTCCTCAAAAGTGAATGACATTCTTACTTATGTTGTCTCCATCGGATCACAGGCCTTCTTCTACCTTGAGCTTCTCAAATTTCTGGTTCAAAAAGATAAGAATAATTGCCGATGCTGTATTATATTGGAGCAGTAGACGAGTAGATATTCCAGTGCAAGGAGTGTAGTGAATGGATGTTAATGTGTGATGAACTTATAGGTTGCTTTATTGATTGGTAGATGTGGTTTATATGCCAGGCAAGATGCAAGCAATCTCTGTTTAGGTTCCAGCTAGGGTGGAAAATGGTGTTGAGGATCCTAAACAGGACCATTTTTCTTTCCAAGCTAAACAGGATCATTTGTGTGTCTTTTGTATGGACTGCCCATAACTCCAAACTAGCTTTTCTGTGGGTTTGTGTGTATCATATATGGAAACAATAAATATAATGCCTTGTCTTGCTTCAAAAAATATATACGATTATAATGATCTGAAAAATAAGTAGGAAACGAATTGGAAAGGGTTGGATTGGACCCAACATCTCTTGCAGAAGTAGTCCCCCTGAATTGATGCCGAGTCAGCCCACATCAGATGGCCGCATTTTGTTGCTTCTTATTATTCTATTACGACAAACAACAACGAGTGCTGATCAATAAATAGGAAGAACAACATCCCCCAATGAACGGAGTGTGGCCAAGAGAGGACAGAGAGGTATAAGCATCAGAAGATAAACCAACCTCTCTTACCCACATTTCTGTGTTGGGTCATCGTCTCCAATTTGAGTTGTAGGTGATAGCAAGAAAGCTGGAATCCATGCATGTTGCTTACCTAATCCTAATCTTGTAAAAAACTACGCCTGCCCACTCACTATATTTCCAGCCAAACCTCACCGCGCACATTGTTTTCTAGCTCAAAATAGAGATCAGTTTGGGGGCAACTTTTCCTCGGTTTTAACTCCCACATTTTTACCTCAATTAATCTGGTGCAAACTTCTTCACCTTTGCAGTCCTTCCGCTCCGAACTATCTTCTTGAGGATGTTCCACCGGTAGTGTTAGCAGCTGCATTAAAGCAATGCTAAGTTTCAATAATTGGTGTTCATGTGTGCGCTATTGTAGCCACTCGGCGTATTACAAAAAAATCATTCATAACATAATATCGTTTTCTTTTCTGATAATCAAGCTAAGTTTAGACATGAAATGAACAAAAAAAATACAAGAAAATATGCAGAGACCCACAACTCATTATCTATTAATGCTTATCATTACACATAAGCCTCCTTACCAATGGGCCAAAGGTGTTGGCTAAAAATGGTACGCAATGCGGCCAAGGAGTCCCCACCCCTTCTCCACTCACAACCCCTCGGCAGGGGTAGCCCAATTTAGCTCGGGTCGTTTGTGACTCGGACTCCAAAAAAGTGATCTTAAGTTTGGTTCATATGTTGTATAAAAAATTGTCTTTTTATGTTTTTGTATAATTTCTCTTCTTCTATTATCTCAACTCAAGATTAAAGAAAAAAACGAAGAGAGGCGTGAGATGAATCGAAAATTTGGATCCGTATGAAATGAAATTATGGTTTATTACGGTCTTAAATAAAATGTGATAAATATGGTTCTTTTATTGGATGTAATGTTAAGCAAGATAAAATATTTAATACTTAGAATATAATTTCAGTGCAATTAATGTTAAAGGAGTGTAAATATTTGTAGAAATCAGCCTTTCTTCACTTCAACCTAAACTCAATTTATTCCACATGGAATGATTGTTACGGGACAAAACTTGGGTTCAATTTGATCTTGAAAAATATTGTTGGGTTTTCTTTTTCAAAGTAAATAAAAGGCATTCTTGAGGGGTTTTTTTCAAAGAAATGATAATCTTGAATTTGTTGAAAATAAATGTAGTAGAAATTGACCAAGTTGATTTGGATTTGAGCTGAATCAGGGCTGAGTCCCGAGCCCAAAAGGAGAATATGACGTGTTCCACAAATACCCATCAAATTGGATCTAGCTGCTATCATATCAGATCTGATTATCAATTTACTGGTAATCACCAAATTCGGCCTTAATTAATGGCATCAGATGTGGTCAGATTTAATTGTTGAATGCTCATTTAATTATTTATTTTATAAAAATAGATGGATTAATTGAAGTACATGTAATTTATTTTTAGTGGAGGCAATGCAGATCATTGAGCTGAACTAAATATAAAAGATATGAGTATTTGTAATTTTTTACATTAAATATTTCACAGTCCATTAATGTTAACCTTTTGACCTTCCACATCGTCTATGCATTTAAATATGTTTTGTTTAGTAAATTCCTCGGTTTAAATATGTTGGAATAAATGTGCAAATAAAAAATAAAGTTATAAAAATCAGTGTATTGCCGAATTTTTGCTCAATCAATAAGAAAATTTACTATAAAAGTTTATTAGTAAATTAACTAGAAGCTTCTAAAGGAGAAATTAGAAAAACAATAAATATTAAATAAATAAATCAGACACGGTTCGAGAAAGAGCCCTTGGCACATCAACTTTCAATCAATGTTAATTTTTTCTTCAACATTTAATGTTGATATTTTTTGAAATGTGATGCTGATAGTTTTTAAGGTCTAATCCCGTCACCTTAAAGCAGCTAAACCTGGGCTAATTTATCTTTTCTCCCAAAAAACAAAATTTATATCAATTAATCTTCCAATCTACTCTCTTTAATCCCTCAGACAATGTTAAAATAATTACTAGCATCATCACAAAAATAAAATCAGAGTCCCCCGTGAAACAAAAAAAAAAGAAAAGAAAATAAATAAATAAATAAAATCCACCCAACCCCCGTCCACTCGGTTCGAATTTCCATCGCCCAAGAACAAAACCGGTCCATTGGAAACCCCGCTCGCCCCTACCTTTCAAGAAACTACTAAAACCTCCCCAATATTTTCTGAAATCCCTCCAAACCCCTCCAACACTTCTTCTTCTTCTCCGCCATCGTCGTCCCCGTCTCCTCGGATACGAAGGAAGCCATGATTTTGATACCGATATCACGCTACAGAACTTGAATCCACCGATCAGAAGCTGCGACTGGTCGGCCGGGACTCGAAAGGTCGTGACTTTGCACGGCCGAAGATGGAGGCGAAGAGCCAGAGCAAGCTCAGCCGCACCCCTTCGTCCCTCCTCCGCTCCCCGACCGTCCGCGCGTCCGTTCACAGCCTGGCCGCCGTCGACGAGGACACCTGCCGCCCCCTCGATGCTTCCAAGCACAAGCCACGCCGCCCCCTCCCCTCGCCTCCTTCCCCTCCTCCCTCTCGCCGCCGTCTCCGCCGCCTCCCTCCTCATCCTCCTCCACCAGGACGCCAACCTCCTCCTCCTCCCCCCGGTGCTCGCAAGCGCCGCCGCCGCCGCGGCGCTGGCCAGGAGGCGCGACTGGGTCCGGTCGCTCTGGGACGTGTGGCTCCGGCGGGGGAAGTGCCTGCGCAAGGGCGGGAGCGAGGTGGAGTGGTTCATCGGCAGCGACGGCGACGGCGACGGCGAGTCCGCCGGAAAGGGGAGGAAGGTGGGGGCGAGCGTACGGGAGGGCGTCGAGTTTTACAGTAATGGGGATTACTACGAGGGGGAGTTCCACAAGGGGAAGTGCAATGGCAGCGGCGTCTACAACTACTTTCTGAGTGGAAGGTATGAAGGAGACTGGGTGGATGGGAGGTATGATGGGTATGGGATTGAGAACTGGGCGAGGGAAGCCGTTACCGGGGACAGTACCGACAAGGTGTGCGGCATGGGTATGGTGTTTACCGGTTCTACACCGGCGATAGCTACTCCGGCGAGTGGCTCAACGGGCAGAGCCATGGGTTGGGGGTGCAAACCTGCTCCGATGGGAGCTCCTACGCCGGGGAGTTCAAGTGTGGAGTCAAGCATGGGATTGGATGCTACCACTTTAGGTGATTCAATACTCTCTTCCTTCCCTTTTGATTGGATTTTTTCTTTTTGGCTTTTGTGGGTTGCTTGTTAAGATAGCCTTCTGATTTTTTTCTGAGTGATCGCTTGTTTGTTTTCCAGTTTCTCTTTGCCATCTTGATTGGTCGTTGGCAGTTTGCAGGACTGAACAGTGGTTCTTTTCTATGTTCTCTGTTGTTTTTTTTTAACCTTTTCACTTGGGCAAAATTTTAACCAAGTTTCCTTTCTTTTTCTTGCTGCTAGTGCTTATTGTGTTCTATGTACGTTCTTTCTAATTTTTGAGTAAGCATGCTCCAATGGAACAGTATCGATATTTGTCATGGTCATCGTTTTCGGCGAATTTTATCGATAGAACTGTAGTTGTTCCTTTTGAATTTGAGACTTTTGCTACTTGGGGTGATTTTCAATCTTGTCTGGTTATGATCTTTGAAATGTTGGGAACTTGGTAAGGCTTTATGATCGTTCTGTGTACGTTATTTTCATTGATTGATGTTCTCTGGTTGCTTGACCCTACAAATTTACTCTCTCTGTTAAAACTGTTGGTTTTCATTTCCGTACTCGATCTGGGTATTGATAGTTTGATCGAAATGGCGGCAGGAATGGGGATAGATATGCCGGTGAGTACTTTGGTGACAAGGTCCATGGGTTTGGGATATACCACTTCGCCAACGGGCACTGCTACGAAGGGTCATGGTTTGAAGGCCGGAAACAGGGTTTTGGAATGTACACTTTCCGAAACGGGGACGTCAAGTGTGGTGAGTGGAGCTCTGGAGTGTTGAAGAACCCACACCCTCCGACTTCTGATCTAGTGCTTCGTACTGTTCAGGTACACGTGACATGATGTCAGTATTATATAGCATTTTTACCAGCAATTTGCTTCCTAAATTTGTATTTAGACAATAGTTAGTTCCTTGGTTTGGAGACTTAGACTTGGAACTTCGGATGGTTCACCAGGCGGCCAGAGATGCTGCGGGGAAGGCAATTCAAGTGGTCAGAGTGGATGATCGAGTCGAGAAGGCCATCATGGCTGCCAACCGATCGGCCACCGCCGCCAGAGTTGCCGCCGTTAAAGCAGTTCAAAACCGGATGGACGGGAAGTTTTGCAACATGGATGTGTGAGTTCTTTGTTCTTCTCCCGACAAAAAGATGTATGTATACAATGGAAAAGACACCATGCCGGCAAGTAGAACTCGCTGGTGCATGCATATAGAGAGACCAGAGCAAGAGAGAGAGAAAAAAACAAAGTGGTTTAGGAGCAATGCTAACAAGCCTCAAGTTCCATGTTCAAGTTCTAGTTTTTGACATGCTAGAACGGGGAAGAAAGATTTGTGAGAAAACGGTCATGACCTGTAACGTGTAAATATATAAACACCCCACTCTGTAAAAATTGGTTGAAGTAATGTTTGCTGAGCTCTTGCAAGTTGAAACGTCTTTTGGATTCGACTCACACCAAGTGGGATGGAGGTGCATGTGGTTTGTCATCTTTAGTTTCGGTTTCCCTTTCCACGCCTTCCCAATTTTTAATCTTTAATACCACTTCTTTAACTTGATCTCTCTTTCTCTCCCTCCCGCTCTCTCTCTCTCTCTCTCTCTCTCTCTCTCCTCTCTCTCGTCTCTGTTATATTTAAGAAGCAGGAATCAATAGCTCAATGTTAGTTTGTCTTGGTTGGGTGTGGCTACTTAATTTACAGTCTAGAAGAGCATAATAGAATAACTGGTAACGGGGAAAGGACCACCTTTTCTCCTCTTTCTTCCCAACTACTTCCACCTGCACTGATATATACATTGCAGGCATTCAAACTGGTTTTGCCTTTAGCTTTGGCTCAATTAAGAGATGTTATGTACACTGCTTGAAAATCCCGAGATAAGTGACAACTAATTGTTTCTGCTTATGTCGGGAACATGCCATTTCATTTTAAATTGTGATTCAATCCATGGGATTATTAGATTATTTTAACTTCATTTGTGGTGTCGGATTCTGGGTCTTTAATATCTTACTGTTTCTCCATCCAATCTCTCTACTCGAGTTTTGTTTTTGTGGTTCGCAATAGATAAAGAGGAAGCATTTAACAACCAGATTGTCCCTCTTGTGTCTTCTCTGTCCATGGGGAGGCCAATTGCCTTGCTATCATTATAAGCCAAGTTTATTTTCTTTACCCCAAAGTAAGATAAGTTTGTCTTTAGAACCATGAAATGGCCTGTTGGAAGAACTAGGCAAGTTGAACGTGTTTATTATAATATGTTTTCATCCCCGAATTATAGAGAGGACAATATGGCATGTTGATCACAGATTAGAAATTTTCGAGTAACCTCTACTTGGAACACATGATGTGCACTTTTATGTAGCACGTTACTTGGGGAAGGTCACTACTTGTTTAATGTAGGTCTGAAATGATTTGCAATTGTGGATTGAGACACTTAAAAGCTGGGACTGGATTCACCATATCTCGTGTTGCAAGTGGTTGCAAAGGCAAGCTTGGCCGGAATTCCTTAAAAGATAAAACATTTTTCATTGTCTTTGTGCGAGTGAAATCATAAGACGCTCGCCAATTTAATTAAGATAGCTACCCAGTTCTCTGCAAACAATGCAAAATGACAGCACAATACATCATAGAACTTTGTTAATATTGGGTATTTGATAAGTTCTGACTAGTGACAAGGAGTGCTCATTCTTTTCTTATCGGATGCAAGTGCCCATCCGGCCTTGAAGCCTATTAAATACACAAACTAAGAACAATAAAAAAACAAGACAGATTAATAATCTAAGACTCAAACTTAGATATTAACGTAATCAGCAATCTTGTCCAACTAGACCCTATTGTCTTTTGCCTTTCTTAGTGGGCGTCCAGTGAGGGGGGAATCCGAAAGATTGGCTCGAGATGCAGATACTTGGCAACTTGATATTCACTTTCACCCTATCTCTCCAAGCTACCATATTCTACGATCATTGTTTCTTCTGCTTGGAGCTTTCAGAAAAGGTAGGCCTACCTCTCTTTTCCATTTAAAGTTCCTTTGGCCTCATACTGTAACCGGTCCACCGCGCATCTCTAGCAGATCAAGTGCTGGAGCACTATGATGTGCAATGAGCACTGCCCTATCTTTCGTATATATGAGTGGAAAGTTTGTCGAATATGGAAAGTTCTCTTATTGCCTCTCTGATATCTTCCTGCAATTCTTCTGAATAGCTTGAGAACCCAGGTAGCGTAAGTGTGTGCCAGATAACAATTTTTGTAGTGAAAAAAAGCAACGATGACTTGCTGACCCAAGTACACCTTCATCAATCTGCAAATATGGAGGTGTTGATTTGAGTTGGACTTGATGGAACCTGGTTTGAGATGGGTCTCTGTTATTTATAACTTTAGACAAAAGCGGGAGCAGATCAGCTGCACAGTGGGGAGAACATCACTGGAAAGATCACCAGCTATTCACAGGCAACTATAGGATGCTCTTTCATAATATCTTTTAGTACATTTTGGTGAAGACAGGCAGAGATTTGCCTGTCATTGTTTGCAAAATCACGAAGAACATCAACTAAGAATGTGACCATGCCCACAAGTATAGTGTGTCGTCTACTACCTAAAATGTTATGTATCACGTGAATTAAGTTCTTGATTAAAAGGTGACGTACCACTGTAGTTCAATTAACAAATTGTCATAAAACATATGTAAGTTGGATTTATCATCCAAACTATCTTAGACAGTTCACTTGTCACAATGATTGTGTTCATACGAGGGACATCAGTAATGACCCTTAGCAAGATACTAATGCCTGAGGTTTGATAGTTGAGAGATGCATAACCTTGACATTTCACTATCTTGATCAAGCCATCCACATTGAACTTTTGTGGTCTTACTCATTGTTTATTCAAAAAGTAGCAAGCCGACCCAAAAGACCAGTGAGATCACGATCATGGGTAACCTTTTCTATAATGTAAAAACTTAATATAATTTCTTTGGGTGAATGAATTTGGGTTTGAAGTCAAGAGTGGTTGCATCATCAACCTTTTTGAAATTGAACTCGTCTCCCTGCCTTGATGTTGAAGGGAACGGTGAAGGCCTTTCTGCTTATGTCAAGTCAATCCTGCAAACGAAAACATATTTGTACCTGCGGCTACGAGGTGACGCTGGAGAGGAGTGGTTACAGCTTTTATTGAGCGGTGGGGGCCTCGTTCTTGATATTTGAACAACCTCTTTTGAAATCAGCCCACACAGCAGAATTAAGAGAAGCTGAAAGATATGTGACGCCACAGATACGTGACAGCTGAAAATCATACAAGTACTAAAAAAAACATTACTCATGCCGTGCACTTTACACCCTAAACAATGCCTTGTTTCAATGCTCATAATTCAAATTCCAATCCTCTCCTGGTGTAGGGCTTATCTGAATACCCCTAACATTAATATAGTTTAAGTTTAGTAACATTTTTTCAACTATTTAAAAAGAGGGTGGCCAGCTCTTGGCAATGGGCAATTAGGGATGTTGGGTCCACTCATTTCCTTGTTTGTTTCACCTTTTAAACTTGTATGTGTTAATTGTCTTCTAAAAAATGTACAAGCAGGGGGTGAATTTTATTCTTTTTATTGCCACCTCTCCGGCATCCTCTGCTGAAAATTTCTCCCGAGCTAATGTTTTTTTTCCCCCAAAGTCTTTTGAGCTAATGTTGGAAGATGGTGGATGTGGGTCTGTCAATGAAGGAGCTTAGCTCTTGGTTGTTGGATCAAAGGTTTAAATTGGTTTAGTTGGCCGAACATTGCGATGGGCTTTTATCTTAGGGCTCGGCGTTGAGGAAAGAGGTGTTGGTGGGCCTCAGAGCGCTTAGAGACAAGTCATATAATTTGGAGTTATAATGGGCTTTTGTGACATATCGTTTATTTCTGGACTTATAGGAGACCATGATTCAGTATCCTTCACCGGTAATGTTATTGTAGATTAGAATAATGGTTTTCATTAAAGATGATAGAGGACTATTTTAACTTTTTTATAATGACTATAAATTGTTAGGATTATAAAAAAATATCATTAGCCTGTCCACTCTGCTCTTTAATTCTGACTTTGTTAGTTTCTCTATTTTAGCGTCTAAACCTAATATAAAACAAGATGCTAGTCTTGGCCTGAGATACCCCCTCAAGACTCTAGCCCTGCGAGGACTTGCCAATGGTTAATACAAACAATTGTTGATCGCCTCAAATCTATTTCCCCCATATTTAAAACTAATTTTAAAGTCTTCAATCCATCAGTTATTTTAATTTTTTATTTGTTGTTTAGATACGGATTGTGATTATAGGTAGATCTAAAACAAATTCTTAGAATTATTTTTCTATGTTTATTTATTGTCAAAATATGAAGTGGTAGACGTTTTCCGAGACTCACAAAATGTTAAAAAATAAAGGGCAAGCCCTATTTATTTTTTTTCTAATACTCATCTCTCTTCTCCTCCACCTAAGCATAAGTCAAAATATAAACCGATAAATGTTGTTGATAGAAACCTTTACAAAACGTTAGACAAAAGAAAAAGGGCAAGCCCCATTTAGTTTTTTTTAATGTTCATCCCTGTTCCCCTACTCCGCCAAATATAATTCAACTTTATTATCTACCCCTTTACATAAAAGGGTTGAAGATTTTTTTATTATTATCATGTTTCGGTCTTTTTTCTCTGTGATTGATTTTAACCCACAATAATTTTACGGGCCTTTTAATACTTACTTAATTTTAAATTATGATTACTATTATTTATTATTAAAAAAATATTAGACTATAAATTTACTTAAATTAGGAATTATAAAATATTATAATTCTAATGGAATTAAAAATCTTTAAAAATAAATTCTATTAGTTATTAAAATTATATATATGTATATATATATTCTTAATATATTATTAATTAGTTTTAAATATACCCAGTGCAACGCGCGAATCTTTGACTAATTTTTTATAATTATAACAAAATTATCTAAAGATTTGATAGGAAAATTTCTTACCCAACCAAACACCCCCAACAAATTAAGAATTACAAATATTTAAAAGTAAATTTATTGAGTTGTTAAAATAATTATATATATATATATATTCTTAATATATATTATTAATTAGTTTTCAACATATCACGTGCATCACATGAGTCTTTTGAATAAATTTTTATAATTATAACAAAATAAAAATTATAACATATAAATTTAATAAAAAATTATAGCACTAATGAAATTATATCATTTGGATGCTACCATGCAATGACAATCTTTTGTAGTTTTATTCGAATGCAAAGGAGTATGAGCCTAAGGGTATTGAATATTGGGCTGAACTATGCATCTTTTTGGGAAATAGCACGGCTATGGGTGAGCATAATGTTACTAATCACTAATAAAGAAAATCGTGTTAGGATTAAAGGCTAACAATGACATTGGTTTTAATGATGTGCATATAATACTCAAGGATAATGAAGATATGACAGAGTGTCCAAAAAAAATGTAAAACATCATCTTCTTTGAATGTGGGGCTAAAAGTAATGTGGATGGGAAAGAAAACGTTGAGATGCTCATTGACCAACTTGAAAATTTTCGTGAGAAGAAGTATCAAAAGAAGGAAGAGTATGAAGGTCATAATTGGATTGATGCCCTAAATGAAATTCCAAATTTGGATATAAATATGAAGCTTTGTGTATTTCAATTCATGCTTCTAGGAAGATAAAACTTCACTTCGTTAGTATGCTAGTTGAGGGGCATTGTGCTCAGTTGGCCCTCATGGCCGCTAGGATCAAAGTTGGTTGTTCATTATTGAGAAACTTGTGGTGGCTATGAGATGCCATCCTTTTGACGATCATCAAGTTATGAGCTAAAGAGTTATTCAACTTATTAGCACTGCCCAATTAAAGTTGTTGATGATTATTATTGTCATACTGCTATGACTTTAGGATGTTGCAATTTTGATGGTCATTTGTTTGAACATAATATGTTGTCTTACCTATTATTGTTAGGCTCTTGAATGAGTTGATGATCATTTTGTATTTCATGAAAGAAGTATAATGTCATGTTCTTAAAATCATTTGTGATCATGTTATGCAATAAAATATTTGTAATGAATGTATCTATGCAATTTTGATGATCACTTATTGTATGTAATACTATAACATCAATTGATATGAATGCTAATGGTATAATGGGTGTCCATTTATATTTCTATGTTTTTGTTGTTTTAATATGTATGATGTATGCTACAGGTTTATAAAACATCACATTCGAATAGAAGTGATGAAGAGGAGTTTAAAATGCTTATTATAGTCACTAATGTGACTAGAAGAATATATTTGAGAAAACCTCTATCAATTCAACGCCATCGACAACTTAGGACCGGTGGAAGATTATATGTGAGGTGGTTATTAGATAATTGACCATCACTTTTTCGTAAGGTTTATAGAATGCCATCTCCAACTTTTTTAAACTTGTGCAATATCTTAAAGAGGAGGGGTTTGTGAGAAGAAACTAAATTTGTATGCATAGAAGAACAAGTTACAATTTTTTAGGTATGGTTGAGCAAAATAAGTGTTATTGTGTGACTCAACAATATTTTTGTCGCTTCATATGAACCATAAGCTACTATTTTAACAAGGTTTTAGATATCATTTGCTCATTGGAAGCTGATTTTTTATAATATCCACCAATAAATGTTCCCAAAAAAATTAGGGAAGATGAAAGCTTCTTTCTGTACTTCAATGTATTTTCAAGTTTGAAATTTTTTTATTTTATTTATTTTATTTTAAACATGCTTCAATCATATGTAATTGTATTTTGTGATAGGAATGTATCAAAGTTATAGATAAAATACATATCACTGCCCTAATTAAAGGGTTTGACACAACCAAGTATTGGAATAGGAAAGGTATTTTGTTACAAAATATAATGGCTGTGTGTTCGTTTGATATGCTCTTTATATTTGTCTTAGTTGGTTGGGAAAGGGTTGGCTACAGATGCTAGAGTTTTGAAATCTAGAGTCACAAGAGAAGATAAACTTGTTGTCCCTCAAGGTACTTATGAAGTTGTGTGAATATTCTATTATACTCTATATTACTTATGATGGTTCCTGATGTTTGTTTTATTTACGTAAAAATTATATCGTTGTTGTTGGCTATGTTAACTTCTTGGATTTTTGGCTTTATATCGAAAAACTAGATACCACCTAAAAGAATATGAAGGTGATTAAAACCAACCCCACCCATAGGCATTCATTATTAACAAATGTTATTGAAATGATGTTTGGAATGCTTAAAGCTCGTTTGACCATATTGAAAACACTACCTACATATCCCTTACAAAACACAGGTAAAACTAGTGATTACAAGTTGTATGTTACATAATTATATCTGATTTTACGACAACCAAAACGAATATGCTCAGTTCAAAAAACTTCTATTAAAGAAGATAATTTTTACTATATATCAACACGAGAAGAAGATATAAATTTATCAATACTACAGCTTAACGATCGTACTTCATGATATTGAGATAAAATTGTTCAATTAATATAGAACAATCAGATAATTGAACTCATGGTTGCAAAAATTGGAATCTAAATTGGAATCAGTTTTCAAGGGAGACATTGAATCAAATCAAATCACTATAAATCAGTCAGGAATTGGTTCATTTGAATCGGTCCAAATCGGTTATATATAAAAATTTTAACTTAGTCAAAATTGGTGGGTTATTTGTTATAAAACATTTCATTCTGTGTATTATATTTTATAATATTTTTTTATATTTTTTCGGATTTTTTTAAATTATTTATAATTAATTATTATTTTTTACTCGGGTTAGAATCGAGTCAACATTGACCCCGTCCCCGCTCCCATCACCCCCTCCTCGCCCCCACCACCTTGTCGCCCGTCTCCCCCTTGCCCCTCGCCCTCGCCCCCACCTCGTCCCCCCCCCCCCCCCTTCACCCCCTGCCTTGCCGCCTAGTCGCCACCCTCGCCGCCCTATCCCCGGGTCCCCCGCTGCCCCATCCTCCCCAACCCCGTCCCCCACCGCCATTGCCCCTCCAGCTCCACCCCGTTGGTCTCCCCTCGTCGTTTCCTTGCCGCCGGTCAAAATCGGCTTAAATCAGTGAGAATCGGCCGATTCACATACCGATTTAGCCAAGACCGATTCATCATATTTTTTGATCTAGATCACCTCCGATCCGAGTGAAATCGGCCGATTTCGAATAGAATCGGCCAATTTTTGTAACAATGATTAAACGTGTAAACTCTTATATTTGATATTTACAATGATTATGTTTTGACATTTGTATTTTCTTATTTTAAACTTTATAAAGTTGAATTCAAAAAGTGTAAGATATTTTTTATCATAATTTGTTAGATGGTATTATCAATTTATTAATTTAATCGGTAAATAATTATGATACAAACGTAGATGCAATTAATAAATTTAACAAATTATATGAATTTTATTAATAATGTATAAATTACATTCACAACAATTTTCAACTATCATCACTAACATGTTAAATCAATTTACATTTAATTTACAGTAAATTCACAATAAAATATTATTTACAGTATAAATCTATTTTAGCCGTGTGACGCACCTTAGCAACCAAACGGCCCCAACAAATTAATCTGACCTGTTAATCTTACGCTAGTGATCATAGAGGCAACGTGGCCTCTGTCTAACCGTACGACCACTAGATTCGATCTCTCATGTGTCGGTCAAAGATCCGGTGACAAGCCTGTCTCCGTCAACCGATCGCCGCCGCCATGGCGTCAAGATGGCCGCGATCACGGCCGAGCTCTGCGCCGACTGGTCCACCACCCCACCATTGCCACCTTCGAGTGGTCACCGTGGCATACATTCGCCTCCACCCGGACCTTCCTCGCCGCCGCCGTCGTCCTCTACCTCACCCTCACCATTTTCCACCGCCTCAACCTCCTCCTCCCCGCTGCCTCTCCTCCGCCCCATCTCCGCCGCACACAATCTCCTCCTACTCTCCCTCTCATTCTTCATGGCCGCCGGCTGCTCCCTCTCCGCCGCCGCCGCCCTTCCCAGCCGGCGCCACCTCTTCTGCTTCCCCGCCACCACCCCTACCGTCAGCTCCCTATTCTTCTACGCCTACGTCTTCTACCTCTCCAAGCTCCTCGAGTTCTCCGACACCCTCCCATCCTCCTCGGCCCCACCCGCCGCCGCCGCCTCTCCTTCCTCCATGTCTACCACCACGCCACCGTCGTCCTCATGTCCTACCTCTGGCTCGATCACTCCCAGTCCCTGTTACCGGTCACGATCGTCACCAACGCCGTCGTTCACGTCGTGATGTACGGGTACTATTTCTTGTGCAGCGTCTGGTACAGGCCGGAGTGGAGCAGTTTGTGTTCAGTTTTGCGGTGTCGGTGAACAACGAAGGTGTTAGGGTTTGTCATATATCGATCATAGAAGTGGTTAATAATTTATATATAGGTAATAAGATAGCTTTATGTTATTGAGTTTAGATTAAGAGAGGTCAATGACATCTATTACTAATAATATTTGGTTTTGGAATTTGAATACAGTTAAGGTCGAGTCTAGTTTGTCTAAGCCGATTATTGTTAGTGGTTTCGAAGCTTTGACAGGGGCTCAAAAGGCCCAATAAGTAGTATCAAAGTCAAGTTTGAGTTGGGTTTACCTATGCCGATTGTTATTGTTTCCTTTCACCTGATGATTTGAAGAGAGTCAAGTTCGAGTTAGGTTTACCTACGCCGATTGTTATTGTGAGAGTCAAGTTCGAGTTAGGTTTGTCTACGTCGATTGTTGTTGTTTCCTTCTACCCGATAATTTGAAGAGAGTTTCTCAAATGGGTGCCCTCTGATTTAAGGGAAGT
This sequence comes from Piper betle, assembly GCA_033002965.1. NCBI lineage: Eukaryota > Viridiplantae > Streptophyta > Magnoliopsida > Piperales > Piperaceae > Piper > Piper betle. The sequence goes on along the minus strand of JAURVB010000190.1, from coordinate 82,639 downwards.
GTGTCACCGTCCCAAACCATCATACCCGAGGTATGAAAAGGAATTGTTAGATTTGTCCTACATTGGTCATAGAGGTTGTTGGTAACTTATATATAAGTTACTAGGAAAGCTTTATTCATTGAACTAGTTTTTAAATTAAAAGAGGCATGTGACACCTATTACGAATTTTCTTTAATTATTTAAAGTTCTTTTTGAAATCTGAATGGCCCAACATTGATTTCGAAGTTTGGGTAAGGGCCAAAAAGACCAATAGAAAGCTCAAAGATGGGTGATTGATTTATTAGCAACTTCAACACTGTGCTCTTGATTTATCTAGTAACATCAACACTGTGATCTTACTTATTCTCATTCTTTACGAATTCATAATTTCACTTGTGATTTGATTATAATCTAAGCTTCCCGTAGTCGATGCTTGAATTTACCACATATTTATTTGGTTGAATCAGATTCGCTTATCATATTGAGAGTTGATGATTCCATGTAGCTTGCATGCTTAGTGCTAATTTAGATACATTAGAATGATATCGGTACATTTGATTAATTGCCCATTCATCGATATGCTTGGACTGCACTGATCACACAAGCAGACGTCTCAGGTTTCGTCCTGGGCAGTCCTTTTCCGGTACCAGCAAAATTAAATGGCTTATTTTTTTGGTTTGCGTCTAATAATTATGCCTACACAGAACTTACCTTCCTTTCTGCTTTGGCACTTGTCTTCGACCTTTGATTAATTATATATGTTGACGTGGTCATGTGGATTTCATGTACCGGTGAGGGAAATGGACTCAAGCACGCGTATTGTAGTCATCATATACAAGCAATTCATTGTTTCAAAACCACTGACTTGCACCTAATGTATGTTCCACCACACGTCATTCCCATTCTAGTTGCTTGTTTTTGCGCTAGATCCATTAGTCACTTCTATCATATTTTGAGCTGACAGCTTTGTGACTATAAACAACTAGGAAAAGTCATCTTATACCAAACGATACAACTATATCCAATATCCTTTTCTTTTACTCTGCGTTAGCTACTATAGTGTGTTTTTCAGTAAATAAATGAAGCAGAAATTTCTGCAAGGTTAAGTGTTCTAATGTTCAATATCTTAGAAATCTATTTGTTCTTAGTATGTTCTAACCCAATCGAAGAAGGTAATAACGAAATCTTTGGTTGGAGAAATGATGGAAAGCACTTCTCGAGGAAGTTGTTAAATATGTTAGCTCATTCTGACCGAGGAACCTCCTACATAGACTCATTAATTGAAGTTTGAGGACGTGAGAATACCTTAAGGATTTTACCCAGGTTAATTTCAAATATGAAAGATAAGCTTCTCCTGGTTAGAACATTCACTGTCTATTTTTACGACTTATACTAAATTATGTGGTTTTCACTTTTCATTGATCAGGACGTGCTCGTTTGAGTGTTGACATAGATAATTGTGCATTTATTTGGCTTCCTTATTATACATCTCTTTGTTCGACTTTCAATTTAATAGAGAAGTTATGAGTCATGCAGTTTCTGTCATTTATTCAAGTAGGCAAGTCTTTGGTCGATCCATTAGTGCAAGTGTTTCAGATCAATATGATCTCAGCCAGAAACTTGTTGGCATTGAAGTAATTCCACTTAGTATACATACCATCCAGCATCAAACGATATAATTTTTTTGGGTATCAGATGCGACTTAAGAATAATGCCGATCAAAATCACATTTTGATCTGGATGGGTAGAATAAGCAGTGATGTTGAAATAACCAACCTCCCCCATGTCAGTGAAATGAAAAATATGTAAGGTGTCCAAATTTGAAATTGCAACATTGTCTTCTCTTCACTTTTGTGACCGTGGCACACATGAGGGGCCAGTTATTAGGCGCTTCGTTTTGTTTCTTGTATCCATAGCCATAAGTTGTCAAATAACAGCTTCAAAATTTTAATTTAGTCAATTGCTTCTACATTCTGCAATCTTGATTCTGTTGCCAACATCAAAACCCCTTAGCTGTTGCTAGACAAGCTTCGTTTTTACACGTATTTTTTTATCTTTCTTATGTCATTCACAAGATTTTTCTCTTTGAAAATCTGACTTTCACCAAGTTGTACAACACAAAAGATTCACAGTGATGACTAGAATCAAGATTGAAGGCCTCCATCAAGCTGCACAGCTGCCCGTATAAACTACAACCACTTCAATAATAAAAAAATACAACTAGGTTAAACGTTTGTAATCATGGACTGGAAATTTTTTTGTACCAGGTTGGGTGAGATAAGTGCTGATTATAAGTTTGATCATATCTGCAGGTTAAGTGTGGATGTTCTAACTTAAATGTTTATTTATATTATATTATTTGGAGGGTGGTGTACATTGAACAATATGCGACATCCCTTTAGGCTTCTACTAGTGGGGCCAGATGACGAGTCGCAGACCAAATGCATCAGATCATTGGCTCCCGTCCATGGCCGAGACTGAAAACAACGTACTGCCTGCATGTGGATATGATAAATACAGCCCAAGGAATAATGGAGACCCATGTTAGTACACCCCTGGTCAAGCTTAGTCTCCCTCCGATCATTAAAGTGCTCGTGCACTATTGCCACACTTTCCGGCAACCCATCTGTCTCTTAGTGCATAAGCTTGAGGGTTATGGGGCCTAAAATGCCTAATAGATATACTACGTTTTGCTATACAAGGAAGAAAATATGTAATACTGGTGTTCATTCATAGATACATAGTCTCAATGGCATGGGCCAAACCATGCCAAATACTATTATAATAATTGAAATCAATTGAGTAGATGGAAGAAGACAATTGAATTTAATTGCTTTCAAACAGTTCCCAGATGTGTTGTGAACGTGGTGTTGGAATTTCCTGCAAACTACCACACAAAAAAGTAGCTCGCAGGAATTTCCTCCTGAGTTACAGATTGAACACAAGGCTTTATTTTCTTTAGCTAAAAAATAATGAACATAAAGTTACATAAATTTGTCAGTAGCGTCTCCATATATGTAAATAAATGTATTATAAGATCCGGTAAGTAAGAAATAAATGAATGATCAGCAAAAACTCCACAAGGGGATGTCTCCCTCCTCATCATAGTCGTCCATGGCAGGAGGTGCAGGTAATGGATCAAACAATAGGAATGCATCTAAGGTATCGTAATCTACCCAGTTCTTGTCCATCAATGGCCACTCAATCTGGCATGTTATCATCTCCGAGCTATCCAAAGATGGCTTGTGAACCTCGTCGCCGTTATCAGACAGTCGTGATGAAGAAGAAAATGATGAGGGAGATGGAGAAGATGACGATGAAGATGATAAGGGAGGAGTGGTATCTGCTACTACATGTGACTCATCTGGAGAAGATACGCTATTATCAATGATGATACCTGTTGTTGCATTTGCTGCAGCTGCTGCCACTCTCTGGATGGATTTAGGAGACAAAATGGTATCATGATCAGGGAGGTTTATTGGAAGGGAGGAAGGGAAGTTGAGAGAGGCACCGGATCCTTTCAAGCACAAAAGTGCAGCATCATAGGCCCTGGCAGCCGCCTCAGGGGTGGCATATGAACCAAGCCAGATCCTTGTCTGTTGGTTTGGAGTTCTGATCTCTGAGACCCATGATCCCCAGCTCCTCATTCGTACACCTTTGTACTGCTTCTTCCTTGCAGGCATAGTTGATGAAGGCACCTGCTTTCGTAGGATTTTTTCTTCAGCCTCCTGCTGGGCTCCTTGTGAGCAGCTGATGACTTTGCTCTTCCCCATATTGATGGATGAAATGAATGGAAGAAGAACTAACAAGTACTCAAAGAGTGCACGCTGGAAGAGGTGCTGCTTTCTTCTTTCTTTTGGCTTTCTTTGATCTTCTTTGCAGCTTGTGCCTTCCTCTCTGTGCAGTGTGAGATGGAAAAGAGAGTTGAGCGAATGGGTCATTTATAGGCAAGCTTTCATTGCCAGATCGCACGACGTAGAAGGGGAGGATAAAATAATGGAAAAGGAAATAGAAGATATTATTGCTTAAAATTATAACATGACATATACAGTTCTTACCAAAGATTAATGCAGACAGCACATGTTTGCTTAATTTATTTACTAGTCAATGTATCAAGGCCAAACAAGTTCTATTTACCTTGCTCTTGACTTTTTCTTGAGTTGGTGAAGGTTAGAGAGGAATGGTTAACTGTACTACTTATAAAAAGGACATGGCAGATTGATTTTTGATTCTCAATTTATAATTAACACGCAAAGGAGGCAAAAAATGTCTCTTTCCTCAACACTACTGTACTTCTAAGTGTATTTGTTAGGTTAATTTCTTTTTCAGCTTAAATATTTATGCAAGTATTGATCACACTGGTTAGATGCATTTTCGGAAAATTGGATTCAAATTACTATAGGAATCAACCATGCATGAGCAGATATAACACTGTATATATAATTTCCCCAAGTCCAAAAAAATGCTAATAGTTGCAATTATCTTTTCCAAAAAATAAAGTTATCTTTATAAGGCTGGCTTATGCCTCATGGGTATATGCCCTTCTTTCTTGCGTGGCAATCTTCATGTCTGGATCTCCTGTGACATACCTCTTTACATTTATTTCCTTGGACAACTACTAATCATTATTCAGCTAAATATATTTCCAATGTAACTACTAATCACATGATTCTGCTAGTCTTTAGATATTAAACATGAGTCAATTCAATGTTCCAGTCGGAAACGATAAGCTGCTGAATACTACAAGCCTTATATCAACACTTAATTACAGCTGTTTCGATTTTCGTCTTTTAAATCACATCTAGAAGTTCGATATTCATCAGATTCTTGTTAATACCATATGGGTTCCATCAAGTGAAGCTTCTGAGCAGAAACATTAACCATAATACATGATATAAGATATCCCAAAATCGAGATTTATGTCACGAAGAAAAACGTATAAAACGGATTTATTTATATGGGTAGTTTCAGTAACACCAAACTTTTACAGTCCCCTGATAAAAATGTAATAATCCAGAATATGGAAATATGCTCCTTCTGAGCAGCTTCCCGGATTTGGCCACAAGGGTTTTATTGATGTAACAGGTTACAAAGGCCAAGGCTAGCTGTTAAATGCCTGGCAAACTTGGAAACGCGTCATGACTCTCTCTACTTCACTGTTTCTTTGTTTATTTATTAGTGGAAGGGGAAGGGGATCCTAGGAAAAGAGACGCGATGCATAGTTGATAGTTCCGAGTGAAGGCCCTGCATGGCTTGACTAACGAAAAGCTTTCGTGATAATTCTTCTCTCGTAACTGCTCCTGGGCTTCGTTAAGCTAAATCTCACGTTTACAATGACTCTCGAGATGCATTTGTAATTGACTTTGGAACACACATTCCGATGGGAATCTCCTTTCTCGCAAACTTACCTGGCTCTGTATCTTCTTCTTTGATCCCAAAACTCACGTGGCCATGGTATGTAATGCGTCTTGGGAGACTTGCCTTTGGTTGATGCCTACATTTTTTTCACAACTTGATCGTATGGTTTCCCATTGATCAAGTCAATAGGCGATGAGAATATTGTCAAGAAGCCGTACCTTTCTTATTCACACATTAATGGCCGTACTAGGAATCAGATCTGTGGCACCTATTGTACTAATATATCTGAATTATTTTTCCTGCATGCTTCTCGAGGACTTGATTAATCTCACCACCGGAACGCGAAACCGAGCAAATTAAACTGCTCTTTTAAGGTAAGGTTAATAACTTCATACTTCGCTCGAGAATTTCTCGAGATCTTAGCATTTGATCCATCCAACATATTAGGGAAATAGTATTTTATTTCACATTGATAATCTTTGTAACTAGTTTAAATCATTAGTCAGTCATTGTATATATACCTGTTGGATTTACATTTATTATTATTTTATATACTATTATTAAAAATTAAACTAAATTAAATTCATCTAATTATAAAGTAAATGTTGTTGGGCTATGGAGATTTAATATGAGTGTGAGAATATATGTCTAGAGACCCATTTTTCTTGTTTTCAATTTATAATGGGCTAAATTATAAATATGAAAAAATAAAAATAATTTTTTTTATAATCCCCAAAATTCAAGTGACATTTTTTTCTAGCTTCTCCTCTATTAGAAATGAGAGATTCTTTCGATGTAAAACTTGGGGTTAAAATTTGAAAGACTTAACTATAAATTTAAAGAATTAAATTACAACTATGATTCGGGTACGTTTCTATTATTAAATTTTATTTTTTAGTGATTTGACTTAAAAAGTTTATGTTTTGATGATATTTTTATCATCTTTATGATCCGGTTAAAGTTTCATCAATACCTCTATGTATATAGTTTTCTAATTTGAAGCTTTTCTCAAACAAAGGCATATTAATTTTAGCTTAAAACTTTAAAATAAGATGTTTTGACATTGGTATAGCATGCTTCGAACATTAACAACATCCTCATCGATTATGTTGGATGTGTAGAATATTTAACTGTACTGATACAATACGTGGATGCTTGGGCAGGTCACATATCCATGTCTGATCGTCATTGATTGAGTCTTACACTATAACTACTCAGGAAATAAAGTCAAAAGCTGTGCATGCCACATTTAATTCAAACCTATTTACACGTTTGCTCGGTGGAAGAAAATGGCATATTCAACCTCAACACAACTAGATATTCGCTCATGCCAGTTATGATTAACAGCCTCACAATTAACTTTCCCATACAGATCCGAGTACCTTTACTACATATTATATAATTAAGTCTCAAAACGTCGGTTCCAAGAAAATAAAAAAGGTTTTCCTTTTATCTGTGCTTAGTTTGATGTATGATATCTTTCTACTTACCATCAAAGTCTATCATCCCAACTTTGTTTACACATGTACCTGTATATTTATTTATTATATATATTAGGCAAGATATTGTACCATGTATAACCTATATCATACAGATTTTAATTTTATATATAAAATTTAATTGAATAATAAGATAAATTTTAAAATTTTAATATTTTAATTATCAAGTGTGATTGACTCTAGAGATATATATCCTATTTAAATGAAAAGATAAATTATAATTATTTATTTTTTTATTATATTTTTTCAGGACAATTAAACATACTCTTATTAGTAGGAAATTATAAATTAAGGTTAGTCAGGTTTGAACCTATGACATTCTAATGCAAAAAATATTATTACTATATTTTAAGAAATTGAAGTCAGTGAGATTTGAATTTGAAGTCAGTGAGATTTGCATGACCCTCTACAGGAGGCATTTTTATTTAAATTTTTAGATTTTTTTAATATTTTGATTGGTTTATTCTCTTACTTTTAATCTCAGATTAATATTGGGTTCTCTTTTTATTAATAAGAGTAGTTGCCTATTTATTTGTGAGTTGAGCAATATGATTAGATTTCTATATTAAAAGGTATATATTTCAATTGAAGTGAGGATGAACACAAGGGTTTTGTGCCTTTAGGGGGAGAATCGTGGTTGTAATTTTTGACGTTCTAATAAGAAATTATAATTCTTTATCAAGTATGAAAAATAAGTACTTGGCGGAACACCTTGTGAGTTCTTTGTTCATCTTTTAGATAGATTACTCGTTTTTTTCTTCAATAACATTTTCATGGGTTGAAACTAGGCGTTGGTCTAACAAACTAACCTAAAGTGTAAATTAATGTGATTAAATTATCTCTTTAAAAATAGTTAATTAAATTTAAAATTTTATATTTAATTCTCACTAATAAACCAGATTTTATCCAATGAGACTAAATTGAGGTGATTACAATCCACTTATATTAAAAATTTTCGTCTCCAAAATTTGGTCTATAATTAGCCCTAGCTTAGGTGGCTTCTTTGGCCTATGACTAGCAATCTAGCGTACGTCATTAATTTAACCCACCATCTAATATACTAACTCAACTTATTATTTAATACAAAACTAATTTGTTCTTATATCATATATAGTGACCCGATTTAAATTACAAACTAATATATTAAGTTGCCTCTTTAAAAGTAGTTATTTGAAGTTGAAGATTTATAGTCTATTCTTTATGATAAATTGGATCTTACCCCAATAGGTATTAAATGTGAGACATAATTAAAATTATCGCAATTGATATAATTCAATACGGTAAAGTTATAACAAATCAGCAACAACAACAAAATAAAAAACATAACATGGATTGAGGATAGTTGGTAGCATGGGGGGGCTTTAGATGGAATAAAAATATATGCTGCAAGGTTGTGGGACGGAGTCCAAGCCTCAAACTCGAGATTTAATGGCTTTGCATCCAACCTTGCCAATAACAACAAACCAAGATGACCACAAAAGATTCTAAAACAACACATAATAATTATATATGATTTATTTTTCTTACCTAGATCTACTAATATCATGGTTTTGGTCTGTATATATGCATGAAAAAATGCATATGTTTGTACATTTTCATGCATATATATACATGTGTGTGTGAGATATTCATTCGAGAGAAATGAAGCTTCCAAGAAGCAATCGCTCAAAATAGGATTCATGCTTCACCAAGTCCATGCTGCGTGGTTCATAATCTCTCAGGTAGGTGGAGCTAATAACACCTTATCGTTGCAAACTGCAAAAACAAAAAATACAACAAAGGATTAATGATCAATTTGGATGCCAGAAGCATATGAGTTAGACTAAGAAAGAAAGAACGGTGTTGGACCCAGGAGTACTTATTTTCTTCTGAATGGCAACAAAGACTCGAATCAACTCCATGCACGGAACATGATAGTCTGGAAAACTTTCTTGTGCGAGAAATTAAGCTCAGTTCACTATAGAATAATAGCTAATAATTATATTGCTTGGCAAAAAAACATAAAGCTAATATTAATGAATCACACAAAATGTTAATATTAACACGCATGGTCAGCTGTAATTCCACACCCCCCAATTAGGCACATACCATTAATTAATCAATTTAAATTCTAGATTGCAAAAGAAGATTTAACACTAGAGAAGTCTATTGGGCACATATCCGGCCATGCATTAGATCAAAGGCTTGGGTTGGTCGAATCCAACTCGTTTGCCTCCAATTTGAGTCGAGTCTATTAATAGTGGAACCCTTTTGAGTTAGAGCAAGATTAGAATTAAGTTGATTTTTCCGTACCTTTAAACTTTTTTAGCTAAATTTTACTCCAAAATTTTGTTTCAAAAATCACATTGTGCGTCCAATATTATATATATAATTGATTATAATTTAGGCTTATTTCATGAAAAAAATATATAAATTCTATCTTTTTTATTAGAGACAGAGCTTTGACTCGAGCAGTATAAGGTCCAACTTATTTTGATTTAATATTTTTTATTTCTTTCTTCTCTTGGATTAGCGGAAGATGAAGTCTAAGCGTGGGAGTTAATTGGGCCCATCACTTAATGGCCATCGACCCGGAAAATGGGCCTAATATTTGGGCCGGACTGGGCCCACTAATCCACGTCGTCATCACGTGGGCGGAAAATCAGGAAAGGCCGGCGCTCCCGGCCTTCCCTCGTCCCCACGATGGCGTTGGTTGCGGCGGCACGGCCACTGCCGGCGGCGGCCCTCGCCGGACTCCGCCGCCGGCCAAATCTTCAGTGTGCGACTCCGGCGTTCTCGGCGTCGGCGGCCGCGCCGTCCTCTTCGCCGAGGAAGCTCGTCCTGTACTCGAAGCCCGGGTGCTGCCTGTGCGACGGCCTCAGGGAGAAGCTCCACGCCGCCTTCTCCTCGGCCGGCCCTGGTTCTCTCAACGATGTGGAGTTGCAGGTTTGTGCTCCTTTTCCAAATTGGAGGCCATCTTTTTGTGAAACGACGGGATAATCATTTGCTAGCCCTTGGGCGAAGTAGTTGAAGTGTGTGTGTAAATGCATATTCTTTTCGTGTTGATTGCAATTTGCAGGTGAGGAATATTTTGGACAATCCTGAGTGGGAGAGGTTGTATCAATATGAGATTCCTGTGTTGGCTAGAGTTCTCCCAGACGGCTCGGAGGTTTGCATGATTTTTATTTTTATTTATTTTTAATTTTTTTGTGTATATATACATTTGTTTTATGTTTATGTTCTTCACTAATTTCATTTCATTTACTTATTGGAACTATCTTCATAAATTTTAGTGCTCTTGATTGTTGGTTGCGAATATGATAAGAGTTTGTTTGAGGAAATGACTTGTAAGTTGTTGTCATTTATACGTATATATATATATGTGGCTACTTTGTGAAGTTTAAGTATTTAGTCGGGAGCTATTATAAATTATAATTTATAATGGTTAATCTTGATTTTGGTGAATCTTTATGTATTGTTGGTCTGTTTTTTCCCCCAAAATTTTGTTGATTGGGACATAGGATTTTCTCTTTGAAGTGGTGCTTGATTTCTTGATACGGAAGTAGGCATCGTTTCAAGTATGAAATCCATATAGAAGGTATTTTTGTTGCATTAAATGGTGGCTGCCGTTGCAATGCAACTGATTAATTGAAGCACAAAGAGTTGTGCGGTACATGCTTCCAAACCCCAGTCTTTAATCACGTTGATGGGTTTTCAAATACTGGGGATTGTGCTATTTAGCAGTCACGTAGAGATAACATGAGCTCTCTGTGAATTTTGGAAGTACTGAGTAGTATTTTCCACTTTTAAAATATCTTGCTGAATTAAATTAGGCACTAAAGGCGAAGAAGAAACAACGGTACACAGTAAGCCTAAAAAATCTATATAGGTTACCTTTGACGAAAACTTCATTTAATTTTAGTGAGTTACTGAATTCCTTAAATCAATAGATAGTGATAAGAAAGCACATGTCTGCCTCTGGATGTGTTTCATATTATCTGGGTTCAAAAAACTCTGATTGAGATGATTTCAACTTCTCTGGAGAATTTTTCAAAAGAGTCACGTTTTCTAGCTCACAAAATTCTAAAAATTTATTTTTGATCCTGAAAACAGCGATGCTACGGTTTCATATTATTTTGAATCTTTGCATGAGCGCTCACATTTGAGGCCCCTGTTGCAGGAGGTCCTCCCAAGACTTTCGCCTCGTTTGGGAGTTGAGCTCATACAAAAGAAAATAGGTGTTGCCTTCAGCGAAAGCTGAGTCCAAGCTTTGACAGCTAATGGACTGCTGGAAGATACTGCGGAAATGGCTATTCCAGTTCATTCTTCGTTATCGTTGCAAGCACGGGGGGCAAGACCATATCTCCTGGTTTGGATGCGTTGAAGACTTTCATGTTGCAGCTGACATAAAATGCAACTTCTATGCAGTTGCTTGTCTTATTTTCTTCTGTTCTTGAAATTGTAGACATTATAATTTTCATATGATTGTTGATTATTACTTGGAAATAGTGGCTTAATTTAGATGTACTAAACCGCATAACGATCGAATTTGCGAAATGTGAAATTAACTGTAGGTATGGTATGCAAGTACTTCATGGCCATGGTTAGCCAAATGTCAAACAGTACTTGCCTGAAAATCGAAAATGTGAGTGATTACACGGCGTTCATCGAAGGAGGTCTGGTCAATTGTGGTGGGCATGTAAAAGGGGATTGCCTGTCCTCTCTATTCCAAATCCCAACGGTAAGGTCGGTGGATGGCGGTTCCTTGTCTGGAGCTTAATTTATTTACTGGTCGGCGCCTTCTTCTCAGTAGTGCTCATCTTTGTTTTTTAAGCAGCTCACACAACAGGTTTCCATACTCGGAGTGAAGGCCTGAGTTTTGTTCTAGCTGCATACACACAAGTCCTTGAGTTTGCACTCTCGCATATATATATATATATAGAGAGAGAGAGAGAGAGAGAGAGAGATTTCTATTAGAGTCAGCAAGAGTTCCTTCTTTCAGATCATTTTTCCACATGCACGAAGAGACGTATTTTGTCAAAGAACGCGATGGCATTGAAGAGTGTGTCCTTTGAAGGAGTCATAATTTGGTGCCATTACATTGAGTTGAATGAGCTACGGCATCCAATGACAAAATTCCACACAGCACACTTAATTAAACGATAGCAATAGAAAACTTTCCTGGGGGAACGATTAATTTACTACTTGTACCGAACCAGATTGTTAGCCATCTTTCTTGTTATCAGCTTGGGTTGATGGCAGTAGAAGCCTATATTCCACGAGGAACAGAGTACGTATTTTTGCTGATGATATGAACGGGAGCATACAAATTAGCGTGTAATTAGACGTGGAGGACTGATTTGACACATCTTCAAAAGAACCTTCACAATTATGAATTTATTTTTCTTTTTCTTATCAAGAAACTTTTCTTCAATTCTAGAGCTCACAGAGGCCTGCCGCCTTTGCGGCTTTGACCTACAAACATTTGTATATACATTTGCTTTCCATTGCTCGCTTGTATGACATGGGATTCCCCGCCACGTTTTATGGGGATTCACCCGTCTTACAAGTATCTCCAGTCTTTTCTTATACATGATACAAAGCTGAAGGGAGCAAAACTGTATGCTGGGCTGAGGGCAGCTCATCCAAGTTTACAGAGAAGGATGATTGCCCATATAACCCAAATGAACGAAGGTAAAGATCATTTTGTGTGAGAAATAGGGGCTGGATTAGTGGCAGCAACAGAAGAGGTAAAATATGCCAAGCCCATTGAGCCAAATTAGCAGCATATGCTGATAAGTAGATGCCGCTGATGCTGCATTGAAGAAAAAACAAACAAAATGTCAGTTCCTAGCAGCAGAACAACCCAAAAATAGTCAAAAAAAAGTTACATGTTGATTCTGCACTGAATACTGAGCCAAACATCACAAGTCATTCGCTAGCAGCTAGCATATCCAGTATATTAGCAAAATAAGCATACCAAAAGAAATCCTACGATAATTTACATCAATGCATAAATCAGAAAATTCAGGAACACATTCCAATTAGTTATTTTAAGAACTCAAACGTTACACTTTCCTTATCACCAAGTATCACTATCAATATTCCAAGAGCAAAATGGAAACAATGGTGAAACCATATATGAAAGTAAAAAAAGCATCAGCAAATATCAATTCAAAGCGTGATTGAGTTAGAAGGCTAACACGATATATAACAAAATTAAGGAACCATAAGGCATCTATTCTTTTCAAAAAAACTTCACCGCAAACAAATTCAATAAGTCATGTATCAAGATATTGCTTATCAAGTACCAGCCAATTGATGATTAAGAAGTGAGCATCTTTTCCATCATTTCAATTGCCTGCTCAAGATTTTTTTAAAAAAAAACCAATCTCAAACACACTTATAAGGAAAGAGACAAAAGAAATTTCAAATAAATGATAATCTAATATAATTGAATAATTTTCAATGGTTTTACCTTGTATATTTTTAAAATGTATATTCATAGAAGCCAATCAACTTGTTAAAATAAAGAGAGGAAGTTCATTATGTAATGCAACACACAAAATTTTAAGCATTGATTTTGCAACAAGACAATTTTTTTTTTTTTTGCAGTATTTGCCATTCCTGGTGAGGGATGTTTGCAATATAGTGTTTTCAGTAAAGTGATGACATATCTACTATGAAAGCTCCCAGACAACAACTTAGAAACCAATGCAGCCAATCAAACAAGGAGTATAGGAATACCAAAAACACCAAAGAAAAAAGAGATCGCTTGGTATCATCAACATGTAAATCTAGCCATCTATTTAGATTACATGGCTGCAATTTTTGTAACTTAAACAAAACTGCCTCATCATCCGACCGTCCTTACAATCCAAAGGCTCATATTAAATTTTGCTAACATAGAAGTATCAGCTGTTGCAAATTTTTTCCAAGAAAAAAGTAGAATATAGGGAAAAAAACCCTTAACACAAGTCCATTTAAAAAAAAACTATGTCATCAATTATTAAGTATAAAGACTTACAAATTGGTGGAGTAGACATACTAAACGGTGCTGGATTGGGACTTCTCTCCAGGCCAAGTTCATAGTTGTGCTTTGGGCTTAGAGCATTAGGAACTGCAGCAGTGGGTGATAAACTTGGACCCTTCCGAATAGGATATCCAGGTTGGCCACGAGGAGGGCTAGGAAAACCCTTTTGAGAGGCAGTTGGAGGAAAGATAGGCGAATGTATAGGATCAAGAGCAGGGGCTGTATTTGGTGAAACTACAGGAACATAAATGGGGCTGGACAGAGGAGGCTGCGCATTAACACTTACTGAAGGTGAAGGAGATGTTAAAGGGGGAAAGGAGTATATAGGCTCATTTTCAGGAGGCTGAACATGAGGAATGGGGCTTAATGAAGGGGCATAAACCCCAGCTGGGGGAAGAGGCATACCAGGAATGATGGAAGGGTTAGGAGAAGGAGATAAAACAAAATGATAGTGGTCACAAGGAGCTGGGGCTGGGATTGTTGGCACCGGATCAGGTGACGGAGATGGAGATGAACCAAGGGAGTGCTGTAGGTATGATGACAACTGGACCTGTTTTACTTTGCCAAAAACAGCATGATCCAGACCAAGGTTTTGATCATGATACCCTCTCAATGCCTCTGCCAGCTGCTTCAGCCTCTGAGGCAAGACAATCCTGCTCCCAATATCAGAAAACACAGAGGCCTGCACTATAACTGGAGGAGCAACAGTGGAACCATCTAAATTTGTCATTCGTACATATACATTCTGCGCGCAAGTACAACCAACAGTCAATGTAAGAAAACAATTCAATACAAACAAATTATTTAACAGTCTAAAACTTACTTCATTAGGTCTCAATTTCAGCCCATTCTTCAACTCATCCTTCAACTGATAGAGATTTTTCTCTATCTGTGAAATGGAATTATTCAACGTGAAATTGAAGAGGATTTCATTCAACTGCGAAAGGAAAGAAGACTGTCCAGGCACAGTGACTCCTCCTGGGAATTTTAATATCTCAAAGGAAGAAGGTTTCCCAAATACCGAGGGTGTCAGTGTAAGATTATAGTCAAGAAGCACCAATCCAATAAATGAGGATCTCAACACACTCAATGTCACATCTGGTATTATACCATCACTTGGATAAGGAAGAACACCAAAAACCACACTGGTCCAATTTGGGTTTGAAAATGGAACCATAGAAAGAATGGATACCTGCACATAAGTGCAAAAATTAGTATTAATTCATATAAAAAAAAATACTAGGAAGGCCTTCTAATAGAAAGATACCTTTGTATATGGCGAGCCTATTTCCTCAAATATTTCAAACTCCATCATCTCTTTTTGTCCATCAACTAACTCAAACGGCATTTGAAGATTAAAAGAAGCCTGAATAAGTGCTGTAATGTAGCAGTGACACAAGAAAAGTTAAAAAGTGTAAGAAAGTAGAAACTATATAAAATTTCCATAACAATAAAAAACCCATGACATATTTAAGACAATACATATTAGATGCAAAGTAAAACGCATCCAGAATTCTAGCACATATTTTCTGGTTTTAACTGATAACTACTTTATCCACTAATACTTTTTCTACCCCAGCTTACAACAAGCAGACGGCGTTACTTCAAAATAGATCACATAAAACATGGCCAAATATGGTTTCCAATCTCACAAGACTTAAAGAAAGACTTATATGCACGTTCAGATGAAGACATATTATAAGACACAGAAAAGCAAAATCATCTAAAAAATTATTCCAATTAATGATTATGTACTATTGAAATGAACTTCACACAAGCAAGGGTTGCAGGTACGGACATTTGTCACTAACAAGTTGCCTGCTAACAAGCTAAGCACCAGTAAGCACCAAACAAAAATTTCTGAGGAGTCATGGAGGAACCTACATAGAATAGCACACACATTTGTACTTTTAAAACAGGTTTGTATTAGTAAATAACTATAGATGATGCAAGCTAATAGGTGCATTGCTTCATGAACCTCATGGATCTTTTTCATTCGGGTTTGATTTTGTTGTAGCTCTAGAATTTGATTTCGAGATATGGACCAGTTATGGTTAAGAATTATTTGTAAATAGCTCCAGAACCAGCAAGTGGAAAAAGCTTTAAAAAATTCAATCAAAGAAGAGCCACCCACAGCAGTAACAGAAGGATAAAGTAATTAAGTATGGTTTATATGTTGTAAAAAAAATGTTTCATTCTTCTGATATGCAGATGGTCCAGCAGAAACTTATTTCATCGCTAAACACGTACATTCATCTCAAGAAAATAACCATCGTTAACACTTTCAACGTTCAATTTATGATGCTTTCTTTTCTAATAGACTTCCTCTTCAAATCTTCTTAGTCTACATCTTTTACATGCATGGTAAGTAAACCTGTTGTTGGAGAAAAAAAGAGAGGTGACGATTACACCCAATCACCAGCATTTCACAAGGATACTCCACAGAAATTCAGATCAAGAAAGGTAAACTAAAAAAAGCTTAAAAATGAAAAAGAACCGGCGACAGGAAGCAACCTTGTTTATTTCTGCAAAATTTACTCTCTAGATCCTGCCAAAACAAGTACTTGAGGCAATGTACAAGTAGATAGAAATACTAAGAAACCACAATCTCAGAAAGACCAAGCTCCAAGAGCACTTCATTAACTAAATAAAAGAAGTGGACAAATCAAACTAACATATTAAAATTGAAATTCGAATTATTATATACGATCGAGAACAGAAGAATCCAACTACATTTCCATAATGCAATCCTTGTTACAGAATCGCAAACAAATGCATACAGCATCTCACAGCACAACAATCTTCAACAAGCACAAGGTGTTGCCTTTACTCCATCAGAACCGATCTCTTACCCTAAAAAACCTCAATTGATGGCACCATTTGCAACCCCAACCGCCCCAATGCCCAAACCGACTCGACACGACCCAATTGTAAGCACCAATCAGCACAAAAACGGTCTCAATTCAAGAAATCGGCCATGTACCAACAAAACCACATGATCAAACCAAGATCCCCATCAATCCACACCACCCTCCAACCCACCCAATCCCGCAAAAAAACCAAACAACCAACAAACACAAATGAAACTCCAACCAACGAAAAAAAAAGGAAGAAGACGACTAAAAACTCACCGTCCTGATGACCACCCCCGCCGCCGCGGCTCCCAGATCCAAAAGGCCGATACGGCGGCAGCCAGAACACGACCGACAAGCAGACGCAGAAACTGAGCACCAGAACCATCACGCATCTGAAGCTGAAAACCCCCAACACCCTCGCCACCAACCCCCAAGCCCGCCGCGGGACCCCGGCGGCGGCTGGGCCTGCACTACCTGCACCGGCAGCTGCTCGTCGCCCTTCCCCATTCCCAACGCATCTGGAACCACAAAGCTTCCACCTTTCGCCTACCACAACAACTGCTCCGCCGCCGGCAACCGACCCATATCGCAGCTCGCCTCCTTCCCCACCTCCGTGCAGGTCTGCATGTTCTTCCCCGGCAAAAAAAATTCCAACTTTATTTTTTTCCGCGATCGGAGGAAGCAAAGTAGGGAGGAGGAGTGGAGGGGGAGCCCAGTATAATATTTGATAATGCAAGCACTTCCGTTTTTAATATTTAAAACAAACCCCCCCCCCTATGTTTTGGCATTTTCGACGGGATTTGTGTGCCCCAGTTGTGGTCTGGATGTGGGCCCTCTGTACAGAGCGTCAAATGGGTGTTGTGGGTCCTGTTTCGTTCTGTCCGAAGATGGTAAACTTGTTTTATTGTTGATTATATGTTTAAGGTGTGGCCGAGAGGGGGATTAAGTGCGGGTTAATTCTGAGTTTTAGAAGCTCAAACTTCTGTAAAGTCGAGTTCAAAAAGTACTGAAGAGTCTGAGATTTTTTAAAACCATCAATTGCTATTTTATTTGAACTGACTCATCTCTACTTCGTTTTCCTCAAGCAAAAGGGAAACTTCTTTGGTCAAATGTATTTGCAAAATATTTTATGGCCAATTCTGTAAATTTAATATATGTTTATATACATTTGATGTTTTAAATATGGGAGGCTGAGCCATGTCGAGTAACCTTTCACTTGTCAAATAATTTTGAATTTTGAGTGAGTCAAAATTATTGACGGGGCCCATTAAATTACCCGTGATTGCGGGGCCATTTGTATCTTTTTGTGCCCTTTGAAGAAGACCAGTTAAAAAGGTAATCAGCTTGTCTTCATAACCCTGCTTTCCCGGCTTCTAATTTGCTTGGTTAAAACTTAAAACCCGGCGATGCAGGCTTGAATTTGTTCATCAAAACTTAAAAACTGGACTGATCCTCGCCATGTTGGGTTTAAGTAAGGTCTTAGCCTTGAATTGGATCACGCATAACTAAAAGAACAAGGATGACCATCCGAATATTATAGGCAAGTTAATGTGAAACGGCTTATTATCAGCATCATCCAACTAATCATGTATTTGATCATTTAAATGAAAACAATAATGAGGCAGCTGGCTTGCACCGACACTTCTGCGTTCCATCACGTGCCTAACGTTATCTACTTCATTCAAAGTGATCATAAGTGAAAGATCGGACCGCTCAACCGGTGAGCATAAATTGGTGTGGAAACTATAACAGGGCGTCATCAAAGGTTGCTTTTGGCTCGGTGAAGAGTAGACATGGAGTATTACACACTGCACATTACGTATTACATAGTAGTAATAGTAGTACTAGTGGTGGGAAGCTATCAGCAAGCGTCTGGATTTGGTGCAACCGCTGGAAAAATGGCCAGCCACCAACGCTGGCAACAACTTGACGAAACCAAACAAAAGGTTGTTGGCTTGTTGAACCATGCCCATCTCATATCTAGAATCCTCTCCCATTACGTCAATTTTTTACCTTCTCCCATTCATCTATTTTAATTGGACTAATTACAAAGTTAGCCCCGACGTATTGAGTCCATATATGGACGTGCCAAATTATATATTGTTGAAATAGATTTTTAGGTAATGGACTTGATGAGTCCTTGCAATTTTTTAAGATAAATAATATACTGAATGTGGAAATATTCAGGCTTCCACTCCTCCTACCCATCAATTGTTTTCTACTCAAAGCTGCTGGCTATCGTGAATTGTTTACAGCAATGAGCGGTGCAATCGTGGTGCGCTTGTGTATTTTTCTATTGGCATTCGTGTTTATACTCTAGAACTAGAATTGATTCGAATCAAAGCGCGATTTGGACTTTTAAGTTTCTTTAGACAAGTTATGCTTGGTTGTAAGTTATGCTTGGTCGTGATTCACGTTGAGCTTCAAATGATTCCAACTCATGATATCGTCTGTATGGAATGATGACAGATGGCTTTGAATGTGTGGTATGTGTAATTGGAGTTACCTTCTAATTCTAAAAAATGGAGATGATTTTGGATAAAATTTATTCCAAGATAGTGTAAAATTTTCTCCATTGCGTGTAAAAGGACCCTTTTAATTTTCTTGATAAATGTTAGAGAAAATATGAATTTTGTATGAGGTAGATATGTACGTATGCATGATATGTTTACAGGCCTCCGCTTACCTCCTACACGAGCGTGGTTATGCTTTAATATAACCAAGCTCGTGTAGTAGCTTTATATCTTGCGGCCTATTTTATGAACATTCTAAGCCCTAGGCCCAATCGATCAAGATAAAGATTGTTAAGATTTTTAAGGAGATTTTAAGGGGACAAACTTGATCCAAAAAGTTGAGAAATGTAAGGAGGAAAATATGGAAAAAATCTCTACACCTCAAGTTTATAAATAGGAAGATAATTATTAAAGAAAAGAGGGGATTTTCTTAGTATATTGGATGACTAAGCTCTAATGTGCTGATCTCCAAGGTTTAAAGACTTCAAACTTTAAGATTTAAAGACAGAAAGAATTTAAGGCTTTGGTGTGTTTACGGGAAAAGCTTTGTGCTTTCTTCTATAATTTTGTAGAATACCTTTTGTAAATCTTTACAATCGATAGATTGTTTTTCTCACTACTTATTAATCTTATAATTTTCTATTGATGACATATGTAATTAGGTTTGGTTTGGCTTGATTTAAATATTATTAACATTTAATTACTCGATCGTGGTGACTTGATTGACGTGTCTGTTGTCGTAAATAAATATTTATAATTTTTTTGGCATTTATAAAGTACTTTAGAACTTGTACTAATTAATATGAATTTGTTGAACTATCGGAGCATTTGAAATTTATTATGATTTTTAGTCAATGGAGTTTCAAGATGACTTTAATGCATTTGTGACTTTTACCCGTCTAGTGGTTCAAATTTGAATATTATATAATAGGTATACTTTTCATCCCACGACCACGCGTCATCTAATGAGGGCAGCTCAAATTATGAAATTACTATTTTACCCTCCCACAACCGACCATCTTCCGCGATCTCCGCTAGACCCGAGCGGGGATTGTGGCGAGATCCCGACCGATCGTACCCCACCGGAAGACCGCCCCCAGACAAGACACCAGCGCCGGTCGTCTCACCGCCGCGCCGGCTACCGGCCCGGACCGGTGCCCATGGTCGATGCCATCGGAATCGCTGGGAAATGTGACCCAAATCACAGTGCGGACCACGGCCGACGATCGAGTGCCGTCTGTCGTGGGACCACCTCCGCTGCCATCATGGCCACCGTTGTGACCGACGTGCCATGTTGGATCGATTTTCACTGGTTCCCGCCGCCAGTGACCTCCCAATCGTTTTCCGGCTGCCACCTTTCGGGACCGATTCCGGCCAACCGGAGATCTGACCACCGTCTCCGTCCCAATCATAGTGACTTTCGTTCTGGATCTACCCTCCGGTACCTTCCCAGTGCCGTTTGGTGGCTGATTGCCGCCGTCAACGCCGGAGTTCTTCAGCTTTCGGGCCAAATTCCGGCCGGTCGCCGCCTCCGTTACCGTCGAAGACCATCCCGGCAGCTTCACAGTGCCATTATCTACAGATCTCGATCACCGGATGGCCTTGTGGCGCCGCCG
This sequence comes from Piper betle, assembly GCA_033002965.1. Classification (NCBI taxonomy): domain Eukaryota; kingdom Viridiplantae; phylum Streptophyta; class Magnoliopsida; order Piperales; family Piperaceae; genus Piper; species Piper betle. The sequence continues at coordinate 61,807 of JAURVB010000190.1, read as the reverse complement.
ATCGTCGGGACCTACTCGAGGTCGCTACCATCGCCGGCGAGCCTCTTTCGGGCCGATTCCGGCCACCTCCGGCAGCCGTTTTTGTAACACCCCAAATCCGGTTCACACTCGTGAACCGAACCGGCATGTTACCAGCCCCGGTTAGGTTGGCTAACCCGAACCTAACTCATACGGATCCAATCTCGGCGTCTTAAGATGTAAATACGACTTGTTATGCATGGATAAATTCATAAAACCCTAACATGATACTACATGGATGACATGCAACCTAAATTTCACACCAACACAATTACAATCAAAATTTGTAAAAATTATAAAATGAAAGGGACAGAATTTCCCCTAAAAATGCAATTAGGGGCCACCCTGTCAAAATCGTATATTCAAACATATATACGTATAGCAACGATAGCATTCACACATACTTCTAATCTATTATATTCATCATTCTCTGAACTTTGGGTCCTAACCCATCACACTTTTGCTGCGCTACTCTGATCATTTCACATTCTATCATGTCTCATGCATTTGAACATGTCATTCACAATATAATAACATAATAACACAAAATTAAACATTCAGAAATCTAACATGTGTGTGTGTACAAGACCTCATTGCTCCTCCGTCCAAGCTGGCTCCTCCAACTCGTGATTATTACCTACATATAGTATAAAAACACGTCAGTAACAAGTGTTACTGGTCCGGAAAATAAAATAACTATAACAAGCTGGCTATGAGAGCAAACTCTCATATGAAAGAAAACATCATACTCCACGTGAACACTCTGAAGGGCACTACTGAGGAGCCACTGGGCTGCAGACCCGGTAGCATCCCGAACTTACTGCTGCTGGTACTATGCCGCTCTCGGCACTTCTTTTTCAGTACTTCTCGTGAAACTTTATCCTAAGCCCTCTCCTTACCTCCATATTTCTCCTGGCCTTGAGCACGAAGGCCGAGTACTCTCAGGCAGTCGCCTTTAGTACCCTTTGAACCACAAGTCTGGACATGCGCTGTACTAAACAGTACCCGTAAACCTCCACGTTCTCCGGGTGTGAGGAACTCAAACGCGGAGTTATCAGGATCCCTCGGGAATGGAACAGTCCGCTGGCACTAATCCAGAGCCCGCTTTGACTGTCACGGCATCCTCTGCATGGTACGTGCAGTCGATTTCTCCATCTCTCGTCTCACTAAAAACGCGAAAACTATATATATATAGGGCTGGGTAGGGATTTATATAATAGGCCCGAAGGCAACTTGTGGTGGATCTTGGTTTCGAAATCATCCTCGAGGGATCTCATCCTCGAGGGGTTATTAATCCGGAAAATGTTCGGTTAAATGGCCCGAGTTAAGTGGGATCCGATAAAACGCCACTTAACCCGTCCTGCAGGCAATAAATAAAACATACAATAGAAGGAGTAAATCAGAGACGAGTCCTAAACGGACCTGGTAGAAGCTCCAAGCGTGTCATCGCGCCTAGGCGGCGAGCTCCTATTCCGTACCTACACATCAAAACTAAATACTAACGCCCGCTAACTAAATGATGCATCAAACTCAACACAATTAAACACAAAATAATCAATCATCAAATAACCATAAATATGAAAATAACTCTAACTCATCCTATTCATGACAATTTTATTGTATTTTTCCTAAGTTACATCATACACAATTATCATGCTCAATTTACTTACTTCATTAAATCACTTAACCTCCATAAACTATCAATCACATCATGTAACTTATCACTTCATCACTTATCCTCCATTCACTATCAATCACATCATAAATCCTAGCATGCTGTGCTAACAATCATCATCAACTTTAAATAATCAAATCAGAGGTAATTATACCTCACGTCGTCGGCAATCGGCGACGGTTAGGGTTCCGTCGCGCGCCTCGGAGCTCGAATTCGGCGCTCCTCGGCGTCCGAAGCTCGATCGGGCTCCACCGGGTGAGCCCCGCGGAAGATCCGGTGAATTCCGGCGAATTCCAGAAATTCCGATTTTTCGGCGGTTTTCCAGCAGTTGCTGGCGGTTTTCCGGCGACTTCCGGTGGTTTTCCGGTGACTATTGCCGGTGGTATCTACTAGCTGGATAGGGGTCATGTAGGGTACCCTCGGAACCGGCTCGGCGAGCCCGACTCATCTACGAGGTCGACGCGGCCAACGGAGGTGGCGGCTCGCCGGAAAACGGCTAAAACAGGGCCGGCAGCGATGGGTCGCTAGATCCGGCCGGCCAGGGCGGCGATGGCCTCCGCTCCGGTCGGGGAAGGCCGCTAGGTGGTCGGTGGTGCTGAGGCGACCACTGGATGACGGCTGCGACGGTCGCCGGCGGCAGAATCGGCGACGCGACCAAAGGCAGTCGCGGCGCTAGGCGTGGCGATTCCGCCGTCGCGGCGGCAGCGGTCGGGGCTGGTCGGGGTGGCACGACGACGCCGTGGCGGAGCTGGGCGGCGACGATCGGCGGCCGGGCGGCGCCGACAGCGGCGGCGATGACGCTGCACAGGGGCGGCGTCGGGGTTTGGTTTGGGGAAGAAAAGAAGGCGCGGGGTGTGTGGTGGCAAGGTCGTAAATATTACTTGACTCGTCTCCGGCTCGAGTCAAGTATAATAACTAAGTCGTATTAAATCCTAAAAAAATTCATAAAAATCGGGAAAAATCCCGTAAAATCAAACAACACCACAATATTATAATGATATGCTCTATGACTAACAACCCACCCAGACTGCCCGAACGCGTCCTAACGCGGTAAACGGCCTAATACTAATTCTACGATCCACTATATATAAAAATAATAAAAAAAATGACTGGCATACTCTCATATATCTGATAACTCATTCTGTTCTGCTGTGTTCATGACGTTATCATCATATACTTGGGTACGCATGACCCTCATAGCTCATACACGCGACTGGCATCGGCTCGGTACACGTGTCCTAAAACTGACTCAACTCGAAAAAAATAATAGTCGACCCAACCGGTTCTGAATATAAAACCCTAACTCGAATCGTGGGTTTTACAGTTTTGGTCATCACCAACGTCGTCCAGTCTCGTCGCTTCCGGCTCCACCGTTACTGGGCCTCGCCTCCGAATTTGCCTCCGGCAGCTCGCCGCTGCACGGGCGTGGCCAACCAATGCTCGGACCCGGTCACGGACTTGGTCATGGTTCGACCCACTTGCCGAGCAATCATCTGACCTGACCCGAATTGGTTCTACTTGATCCATTTTTTTACCATTTCAACCCGACAGTTTTTAGCGGTTCGATGTGTAATTCTCGATACCTGACGGTTCCGAGGATATATTAATTTGTTTTTCTGATTTACTGATTATATTAATTTGTTTTCTGATTAGTGATTGATATTAACAGTTTAGTGACTATTTTAAATCCTGGAAATTTCTGTGGACTTCTAATTATTTGTTATGCATTGTTTAATGCTTAAACTATTGTTGTGAATGTATTTTGAATTTATTGTATGTTTTGTATTTACTGGTATTATTATGATATACTACATGTATATTATAATTTATTTATCAGTTATTTATTGAAAATTCTCTGAATGTTGTGTTTGTTACAAAGCTTAGTCTATCGATGATTAAGGTTATTGTAGACTGCTATGAGTTATTTATCATTTACTAGACTAGCATTTTTTGAGTCTAGGGTTTTTGCCCAAATGATTATTTTCTCGGCTTCAAGTATTTTAATTGAGTAATTGTGAATTGTCTAAGAGTGTGACGACTCATTTGGATGATTGTCTAAGTGTTTGATTAATTGATTGATTGTTGATTGTGTGACTGTTTATTGGTTAAATGGTTATTATTTGATTGATCAACTATTTGACTCTTTTTACTCTTGACCAATTATCGATTTTTTGACCCGATTGATTGAGTTGACTGAATTGACTAAATGACTGCTTTAATTGTTTTAACCATTAATTGTTTGTATGTTTGACTTAATGACTATGTAATGTTGACTCTTTGATTGTGATTGAGTATTGACTGATTAATCAATTTATTTCAATTGATTTCTGTTATGACGGTTAAGAACACCGGACATTGCACAACATGCATTGTATATCCTATTTGACTCTGAGTGAGTTTAGGTATCCAAGTAGGTATATGGAGCCACTTGCTAATGTTGACCGACTGCTAGGAGCTAGAATACTAGGTTTGTAAGACTCAACTTCTAACACTCTAATTTCAGTTCACCTAAGAACCAGATCGAAAATGTCGAGATCTAGTAAAGTCATGTTTAAAGTAATTAGTCTATAAGACACGATCAATAATATAGATCGAAGTAACCCGCTTGGTGTCAAGAGAATAGAAGACGTTGCTAAATACGCGTAAAAAGTATATCAAATATAAGTAAAAGTGTAAAAGAAAATAATTTTGTTGAGCTCAAGTGTGTGTAGCGTTTATCTGTCCTAATACTAAAGCCAACTCAAAATCACGAAACCTACATATATAATATGGAAAATGTCAGTAACGAGTATTACTTGTCAAAAAATAACTAATAATCAAACTAGCACAGGAAAGTTGACCCTCTTGTTAAGTGAAAACATTTATATACTCTTTCACAAAATCTCTTATAAGGGCGTTAATTCAGAGTTATCGACGTCGCACAAGAGCGTCCCCTTCTATCTCATTTCATGTTTCATCAACTTTAAAAACTATCCTTTATGCGAGAACATCAGTTTCTTCTCTTTCAGCCCTCTACATCATTCATATCACTTCAAGCCCTGAATACAAAGGTTGAGTACTCTCAGGCATACACCTTTGGTACCCTTTAAAATCACAAGTCAAGATATACGCTGCATTGGAGTACCTGTTGTAAAACCCGCGACTCGAGTCAGGGTTTTATAATCGTTAACCGGTCGGTTTGACCGTGGTCTGAGTTGGTTCAGCTTTCAGAACACGTGTGCTGGGCCGAGGCCGACCGTGTGCACGTGCTATGAGGGTTCTTGTATACCCAAGTATCGATGATAGCGTCAGATACGCATCAGCAGACTGAGTTATCAGTAGATATGAGAGTATACAGTTGATGATTTTATTTTTTTGTGTTGTGACCGTAGAATTAGTTTAGGCCGAATAACGCATTAGGATGCGTTAGATGGTATTCGGGTGGGTTATTAGTTATATAGCATGTCATTTGGATGTTGTTGTGTTTTTTTTATTTTATAAGATTTTTCCATATTTTTCTAGATTTTTTTAAGAATTTATTATGAACTAGTTATTATTTTGACTCGAGTAGCAATCGAGTCAATACTTATTTACGAAATTGCCATTGGGGGTGTTTTCTCCTTTCCCTGACACTTTCCCTTCCCAAAACCCTCACCGCCCACTTTGTTCGTCGCTGCCACCGCCGTTGACTGCCGCCCCGCTGCCGGAACCAACCGCCCATCGTCCCCTCGCCATCGTCGTGTCGTCCCGACAGACCTCGGCCACCGATCGTCTGCCGGCGCGCAGCCGCGATGCCACGAAGCCACCTTGGCCGTCGCCACTCCGAGTCGGATTCTGCCGCCGTTCGGTCGCCGTCGCCGCCGCCGTGACCACCGGTCACCACCCTCTCATCGTCGCCAACGTTTCCCCCATCATCCCGACCGCCGTCGAGGCCGGCCGCAGCCCCGATCGGAGCACGCCGCACCCACCACCCACTTTCGATGCCGCCGTCGACAGCCATCGCCGCCCCGGCTGCTTTGTTTGACACCACCATCGGACCAAGCTCGTCGAGCTGGTGCCGATAGACCCCTGATTGCCCCGTCCCGAATCATCGCCGGAAAACCGTCGGAATCCGCCAGAAAATTGCCGACACTCGCCGGAAAACTGCCGGAACCGTCAAAAAATTGGATTTGTGGGAAATTCGCCGGATCATCCGCCGAACGCACCCGGTCCAATCTGATCGGACTTCGGATGCCGCTAGGTGCCGAATTCGAGTTTCGAGCCATGAAACGGCCCTAGCCGTCGCCGATTTTCGACGACGCGAGGTATAAATTACTTCGACGTAAATTCTTAAATTTTATAATTATTAGGGAAGCATGCTAGACTAGATAATTAGATGAATTTTCGTGTTTTTGATGTGTCTGTATGTTTGTGTGTAATTTAATAAAAAATTATGAAATTGGTTGATTGATGAGTGTTCAAATGGAAAAGTAAGGAATTAATTAGGTAAACTAATTCATTATCCTAATTTAATGAGACGTAGATTGAAAACTCACTAGAATTGACTTAGGATGAATGTGTGATGATTGATGTGTGATTGTGTTGATTGTGTGTGCATGCTATAGGATGTGTGATTCATCATGCGGGCGTTAGTTTTTAGCTTGATTGTGTAGGTACGGTGTAGGAGCTCGCCGCCTAGGCGCGTGGACCCGTTTGGAGCTTCTACCAGGTCCGTTTAGGACTCGTTCTCTGTTTTTACGCTACTCTATTGTGTATTTGATTTACCATGTGCAGGACGAGTTAAGTGGCATTTTATCGGATCCCACTTAACTCGGGCCATTTAGCCAACAATTTTCTGGATTAATAACCCTCGAGGATGAGATCCCTCGAGCTTGTTTTCGAAAATAAGATCCACCTCAAGTTGCCTTCGGGCCTATTATAATAAATCCCGACCCAGCCCTATAAATAATTTTATCGAGTTTTCAGTGAGACAAGAGGAGATGAATCGACTTGCACGTACCATGAGCGGATGTCGTGCCAGTCAAAGCGGGCTCTGGATTAGTGCCAGCGGACTGTTCCATTCCCGAGGGATCCTGACAACTCCGCGTTTGAGTTCCTCACACCCGGAGGACGTGGAGGTTTACGGGTACTGTTTAGTACAGCGCATGTCCGGACTTGTGGTTCAAAGGGTACTAAAGGCGACTGTCTGAGAGTACTCGGCCTACGTGCTCAAGGCCAGGAGAGATACGGAGGTTCGGAGAGGGCTTAGGATAAAAGTTTTACGTGAAGTACTGAAAAAGAAGTGTCGTGAGCGGCACAGTACCAGATAGATTGGGATGCTGTTGAGTCAGCTGCTCGACGGCTCCTCTATAGTTGCCCTTATGAGAGTTCTTGAGGAAGATATATGATGGTTTGCTTTCCATGAGAGTTTGCTCTCATGTTCCAGTTTGATACTAGTTATTTTCCGGGCCGGTAACACTCGTTACTGACGGTTTTTCTATATATATGTAGGTGAGAAATGCAAGGGATGAAAGCTGTCGGGACTGCGGAGGAGCAGCACAGAACCTCGCACACATGTACCTGCCGCGTGTAATGTATAATGATGGTGTGTTAATGCTATGTGAATGATAATTATGATGTTTTTGTCTTGATGAATTGCTTATTATGAAACGAACGGATAATTGTGAATGAGTAGGAAGCCTTAGAGTTCAGACTTGGCTCAAATGAAAACAAATGAGATAATGATGAATGTTACAGTAGATTGTCATGTTTTATCGTATTTTGATAAAATATTTATATACCCTTGTTGTGGACAGGTTGGCCCCTATTGCACTTTTAGGGAAGATTTTGTTCGTTTTTTCGTAAAAATTAATGAATTTTTAATTAAAATTTCTTGCTGTTGCTATGGTTTTGTTTTGCTTGCACATCATAGCATGCATGTAGGACTACGTTAGAACCCACGCATCCCATCCATGCATTTCATGTTTGCATCTCCATCTTGAGACACCGAGGGCAGATCCGGGTTGGCTTAACCGAACCCAGTAAATTAGCGAACGGTTCGGTCGCCGGTGAAATTTCTGAGTCGGTTCACGGGTGAGCCGAAATGGGGTGTTACACCTGTAAACCTCCACACTTCTCTGGGTTTGAGGAACTCAAAGGTGGATTATCAAGATCCCTCGAGAATGGAATAGACACTCACCAAATCCAAAGCCCGCTTTGACAAACACGAGTCTTATCTCAAGGCGCGGTTGTCAATTTTCCCATGTCTCACATCTCATTAAAAAACTCGAGAAAATCATATATAAGCTTAGGAAGGGATTTATATAATAGGCCTGAAGGCAACTTACGATGAATCTTATTTTTGAAATCAAACTCGAGGGGTTTTATCCTCGAGGGTCATTAATCACGAAAGTAAAATATGTCTAAATGACATGTGTTAAGTGGGGCCCGATAAAATAGCTACTTAACACGTCCTGTGATCTAAAACTCAAATCAGCAATAGAGTAAAACGATAAAAAGTGAAGTAGTCCTAACGGACCTATAGTCCAAACTCCAAATATGATGTCTCTTCTACGGTGAGCTCGGACTCTGAAACCTACATCAAATCCCACAGCTAAGTAAAATACTCACATATGCTATATGATGCATGTTCATAGTGTGTACTCACATTATAGTATATCCTAATAAAGAAGACTGATAAATAAACCTATAACTAAACATACAACACGTAAATTGAGACATAATAAAGGAAATACCTAATAACAAATTGTAAATAAATAAATACATAAACTTATCACTAAATAGATAAATAATAAATTCATAAACATAATCAATACTCTAATCATAAAATAATAATAACATATACTATATAAATACACGGCTAAACATGAATAAATATCACATATACTCGTGTTAGTAAACAAATAGATAAGTAAATAAATAAATATATACAATTTAATAAACATGAACACGATTAATATTAATAAGTAAATATATCAATAATAATAATAATAATAATAATAAATCAATACATAAGCACTCATCATATACGACAAACATCTAAACAAAAATGATAAACAATAACAAACAAATAAGTAAATAACTAAATAAAATCAATCATAACATCAAAATATGCTAAATAATATGAATATTCATCTAAACTAATGTAAGAGTTCTTGAACATCAAAAATGAGCTCAACCAAGTTAACTCACTGAACCGAACTGGGTTGGACATGTTAACTCAGTCTGGATCAGACAAACTAGTAGGTTGAGTTGTTCTGGGTTGATTTGGGCTGTTGGACATGGGCACGGGCTCGGTCAAGCAGGCGGACTAGGGCATGACTAGGCAGATGCGAATGTGGGCAGGTGGACATGAACACAGGCAAATGGGCGGGACAGGGCGGCTGGTGCCCGTGGCTGAAAAACGTCGATGGCAGTGCGGCTAGGGTCGCCGCCAATCGGGAATGATGGCCCTGGAGATGAGGAAGATGACGATGGTGGTGATTGGCGAAGTCCGGCTACTGGCTCATTGAAAAATGGCTAGAAAAGGGGTGCAATCCCCACAAGTGCGGTGGCATTGCAGGTGGCGATCACAGCCACGACGGTGGTCATGGATGGTCTCAAAATGAAGATCTCGATAAAGTTATTCTATCTAGGTGGTCAGACCGGCCAAAGATGGCCATCGACATCAGAAAACAGCTCGAAAGGGGACAGCAGTGGCAGAAACCGACTATGAAAACTTCATTACCGGCAGCTACTGTGGCGGAGCCAATGGCCGTAAGTAGAATGAATAAAAAGCCGGCCGCGAGGGTGGTCCTGGTTGTAAAACCCACAATTCGAGTCAGGGTTTTATATTCAGAACCGGTCGGGTCGACCGTTATTTTTTCGAGTTGAGTCAGTTTCAGGACACGTGTACCGAGCCGATGCCGGTCGCGTGTATGAGCTATGAGGGTCATGCGTACCCAAGTATATGATGATAACGTCATGAACACAGCAGAACAGAATGAGTTATCAGATATATGAGAGTATGCCAGTAATTTTTTTTATTATTTTTATATATAATGGATCGTAAAATTAGTATTAGGCCGTTTACCGCGTTAGGACGCGTTCGGGCAGTCTGGGTGGGTTGATAGTTCTAGACCATATCATTATGATTTTTTTGTGTGTTGTTTGATTTTACGGGATTTTTCCCGATTTTTATGAATTTTTTTAGGATTTAATACGACTTAGTTATTATACTTGACTCGAGCCGGAGACGAGTCAAGTATTATTTACGAAACTGCCACCAGCCCTTTTCTTCCTCTTCCCCGACCTTTCTTCCCCAAAACGTTGCCGCGCGCCGCCCCTGTTCGCGCGCCACCGCCGCCGCTGTCGGCGCCGCCCGGCCGTCGACCGACGCCGCCCAGCTCGGCGACGACGTCGCCCCGCCGCCCCGACCAGGCCCGGCCACCATCGGGCCGCCGCGACGCCGGAATCGCCACGCCTAGCGCCGCGGCTGCGTTTGGTCGCGTCGCCGATTCGGTCGCCGGCGACCGTCGCAGCCGTCATCCAGTGGTCGCCTCAGCACCACCGACCACCCAGCGACCCTCCCCGACCGGAACGGAGGCCATCGCCGCCGTGGCCGGCCGGATCTAGCGACCCAACGCCGCGGCCCTGTTTTAGTCATTTTCCGGCGAGCCACCACCTTCGTTGGCCGCGTCGACCTCGTAGAGGAGTCAGGCTCGCCGAGCCGGTTCCGAGGGTACCCTACATGACCCCTATCCAGCTAGTAGATACCACCGGCAATAGTCGCCGGAAAACCACCGGAAGTCGCCGGAAAACCGCCCGCAACTGCCGGGAAACCGCCGGAAATCGGAATTTCTGGAATTCGCCGGAATTCACCGGATCTTCCGCGGGGCTCACCCGGTGGAGCCCGATCGAGCTTCGGACGCCGAGGAGCGCCGAATTCGAGCTTCGAGGCGCGCGACGGAACCCTAACCGTCGCCGATTGCCGACGACGTGAGGTATAATTACCTCCGATTTGATTATTTAAAGTTGATAATGATTGTTAGCACAGCATGCTAGGATTTATGATGTGATTGATAGTGAATGGAGGTTAAGTGATTTAATGAAGTAAGTAAATTGAGCATGATAATCGAGTAATGTAACTTAGGAAAAATACAATAAAATTGGTAGGAATAGGATGAGTAGAATTATTTTCATATTTATGATTAGTGATGTGATTAATGTTTAATGATGGATGAAACGATGAGTTGCATGATGAGATTAAGTGTGAGTGAAGAGTAAGCGACCTAATGAAGTAGATCAAGTCAGAGCACGATAAGTGACCACAACATAAGTTACAGACACGTAATAAAAATTAGTATGAATAGGATGAGCTAGGATTAATTAATTTTTATGATTTTCTGATTGTTATGTTGATGGATGCTTGCATTGTGATTGTGATGTTATTGAGTTTGATGCATCATTTAGTTAGCGGGCGTTAGTATTTAGTTTTGATATGTAGGTACGGAATAGGAGCTCGCCGCCTAGGCGCGATGACACGCTTGGAGCTTCTACCAGGTCCGTTTAGGACTCGTCTTGTTTTACGCTCTTCCATTGTATGTTTATTTTATTATTGCAGGGCGGGTTAAGTGGCGTTTTATCGGATCCCACTTAACTCGGGCCATTTAATCGAATATTTCCGGATTAATAACCCCTCGAGGATGAGATCCCTCGAGGATGATTTCGAAAACAAGATCCACCACAAGTTGCCTTCGGGCCTATTATATGAATCCCTTCCCAGGCCTATATATATAGTTTTATCGAGTTTTCAGTGAGACGAGAGATGGAGAAACCGACTGCACGTACCATGCAGAGGATGCCGTGACAGTCAAAGCGGGCTCTGGATTAGTGCCAGCGGACTGTTCCATTCCCGAGGGATCCTGACAACTCCGCGTTTGAGTTCCTCACACCCGGAGAACGTGGAGGTTTACGGGTACTGTTTAGTACAGCGCATGTCCGGACTTGTGGTTCGCCGAGACTAGATCCGCACGAATTGGGTTCGGGTTAGCCGACTTAATCAGGGCCTGTAACATGCCGGTTCGGTTCACGAGCGTAGACCGGATTTGGGGTGTTACAGTTTTTGATGTTTATTGATATAAATATATACTGTTTGTTGTTGATAGGGTGACCCCTATTGCACTTTTAGGGGAGACACTGTCTGTTTTGCTTAAAAAATATATATTTTCTTTAAAACTTTCGTTTGTTTGGCTTGTTTTAAAGCATGTAGAACAACATTAGAACCCAAGCATCCCATCCATGCTTTGCATGTTGCATCTCCATCTTGAGGCACTGAGGGTTGATCCGGGTTGGCTTAACCGAATCAAGTAGATTAGTAAATCATTCGATCACCAGCAACATTTCTGGGTTAGTTCATGGGTGAACCCAAATGGGATTGTTACAATGGAATGCTGGGCAGGAGAACAGGGTCGGGTAGGCAGATGCAAACGCAGGCAAATAGACGAGAACGCAGGTGTACGGGTCTGACAAGGCGGGCAGTGCCCATCGCCAAAAAATGCTGACAACAGTGTGGCTGGGGTCATTGTCGGTCGGGATCGATAGCCCTAACAACAAGGAACATGGTGGTAGTGGCGATCGGCAGAGTCTAGCTGCTAGTAGGCCAGAAAATGGTCGGGAAGGGGCAAAATCACCGTCAGGTGCGGAGGCGTCTCTAGTGGTGAACGTGGCCACGACTATGGTCATAGGTGGTGTCAAAATAGAGATCTCAGCAAGATGAAGTTGTGTGGGTGGTTGGATTGGCCAAAGGTGGCTCGATGACCTGGAAAATAGCTCAAACAGGTGGCGGCGGCAGTGGAAACTCACTGCAAAAATCCCATCTCTGGCGATTGCAACAGTGCCAGTGGTTGTGAGAGGTATGATGAAAAGCCTATCACGAGGCGGTCCGGGGTGCTAGTTCGGTGGCCAAGGGCGGTCCAGAGACTCGCTAGTGGCGAGCCGAAGTGGTGGTGGCATAGGGGTGTAAACTCTGAAAATTGTGGGAAATCTCTGAAATATAACTAGGTGATGCTAGGGCTCATGTGGACATCTCTGATCTTACCATGTGGCACGATCTGAATGTCAGACAACTTATGGCCTAGTGGGGCCCACCAATGGGTATATGTAATATACATATGGATGAAAAACTCGGATCAAGACCGTCCAAAGTCAAAACTGACTTGAATCCTAAAAGTAACTTTATAGGTGGGAATCGAGGCAAGAAGGCTAAATGAGCCTTGAACCCTAAACTCAATTGGGTAAAAACCTATGACTCAATCAAGTTGGGCCCATAGGGATACAATCTAGTGATCCAAAATCCCTATGATGCATGTAAATGAGATACCTTGAAAATCTCAAATGGATACTAAACGCTACCACAACCTAGCCCTGGCTAACCTATTAAAATCATCTATATACCTCATGTATACAGTGATACCTCAGGCTATGTTGTAGCCTAATTAAAGCTAACATCTACATGTCAAGCATACTCAGCCACCATAACATGCTTATACAGTTATATGGGCCCCATACTCGTAGCCTCAAACTGGCCTCGCTCAAACTGACCCAAGACTGGCTTGAATTGGACAAAATTACAAGAAGGTAAAACCTTAACCCGAAGTTGTGTTTTACAAGAGTAAGAAGGAAGAAGGGAAAGGAGGGGAAGGGAGAAGATAGGTGAGGGGGAAGGAGGCGGGGCAAAGCGACGGCGGTACTAGTAGGCGCGGTGCAGTCGGCGGCGAGATTGCCGATGGTGGTTGCCAAAAATAGGGAAGGGGCATGGTGTCGTTCATCGGGGAGAAAGGGGATGTGAAGTGTTATGGTAAAATTAGGGAAAGGGCAATTTCATAATAAAACTTGAGTCACTCTTTATTCGAGTCAATAATAATAAATAAATTTTGAAAAATACCAAATAAAATATAAAAAATACTATTAAATAAAATAATTGAGTCATAACTCAAATGACATATTCTAAGCCTACTAACCCACCCAAAAATAATAAATAATACATCCTAGTAAATGACCTAATTCTAATTCTACGGTCCACTAAAAAAAATAGGTGTATTCTCATATACTCTAATAATTTATTCCGTTATTGTCTTACTGACTTTATTAACATATACTTGGTAACTCGAGTCGCAGATTTTACAAAAATAATAATAAAAAATTTTGAAAAAAATTTATGGAAGAAATATATTATAAAGATAAATGATAAAAAATGTCAAACTTAAATTTATTAAAAAATCCATAAAAGAGAAAGCACATAAAACATAGACAAGATTTTTTTTTAAAAAAAAGGATGAACGGATCTTAAAGCCAGATAAATAGATCTAAACAATAAACCACCTTGATTCTCCATCTTCTAACGAGCTGTTAGTAATAAAATTTGATGGTGATCCTCATTGGAAAAAAATTAGAATTAATGAGAAATTTTTTGGATGGGAAGATCATAATCTATTGGAAAAATTTTTGATAGAAAAAAAGGTGTAACTTTTTGGGTATAATTTCTTTTAAAAAGTCACAATATAAGAAATTCATTCTTTTATACGGAGGCACAAGAGCACCGCTCTCGAAGGGCACATCCTAAAGAGAAACCTGAGAGAAAAAGAGAATAAAAATCCCTCAAATCAAATTAGAGATTAAGTAATAAACCCAATCCAAATGTATGGTAATTAGGGATGTTCAAAGCTAGATAAAACTAGATTTGGCTAGATACTTTACTCAAAACAACCTCGATTCAAAGCTCAACTCGATATTAAACAAGTCGGGCCCGGGGCTTGTACCTGTACTCGAAGTTTGATACTTTATATAAAGAATAAGAATTTTGACTATATTTATATTAAATTTTTGTATATAAGTATAACCAAATTATAAAATATTATTATATGATATCAAGTTTAACTAAATTTATGCATAATTAAATTAATTTTTATGCATAATTATGTCAAACTTGAGATATTTTAATTATAAATTAAATTTTTGTATGAATTATAAAAAAAATAGCATCAATAAATCCAAATCATGCTGACTCATATTTGACTCAAACCCGAATTAACTCAAATACTTTTAGCTCAACTCGAACTCGAAATCAAACAAATCGAGCTTCGAGTAAGTAAAACTTGATTCGACTCATCCAATGAACATCTGTAATGGTAATGGTAATAAAGATATTATTAGGAAAAAAACTTTCTGAATCTTAATAGTGGAAGACTAAGGAGAGCGAGATGATACTCTCTTTTTGTAACGACCCAGCCTAAAGTAGAGCATAAGTACCTAAATTATTTTTTTAAAAGTAGTTAACTAAATTAAAGATTTATAGTTCATTCCTACTTATAAACATGATCTTACCCAAACAGACATTAGATGCAAGAATAAATTGAGATTTCACAGTCTATCTACTTTTAAAAAATTTTGTCATCAAAATTTCTATACTTTAACCTATTATTAATATCAGCCCATGACTTTCTTTAACTCGTGATCGACGGTTTAACGACGTTTATCCTTAGCCTAACCCAATCTACTTAATACGGAATTAAAATACTTTGATACTATTATTAACGTTCTGGTTATAAAATAAGAATAATAATTTTTTTGATCTTATTTATTTATTTTGTCACAATCACATTGACCTTTGGAGGGTATGTTGACAGGACATCTGAGTCCCTTAAGTAGCAAGTAAGTAATATGCCCCAAATTAAATTATTTTCAATTGACAAAACTTTGCCGTGACGGCTCCGACACTCTTGTTTCCTGGTTTCCTATCCTCTTTCCCTCTTTTTTCTCGCGCAATACCCAAACGCGGCGCCTTTTCTCCACCACCACCGCCGGCGGCGGCGACGATCCGATGGGCGCCGGCGACGATTCGATGGGCGCCGGCGGCCGGCCTCCCCCGACGGCGGTGCTGGGGCCAGGCTTCCGGTTCCACCCCACTGACGAGGAGCTACTGCGGTACTACCTCAAGCGCAAGGTGTTGGGGAAGCCCGTCCGCTTCGACTGCATCGCCGAGATCGACCTCTACAAGTTCGACCCTTGGGACCTCCCCGGTATGCCATGCCCATCCCGCTTCCTCTCTTTTGCGGATTTGAATTGTGAATCTTGATGGTTCACTAGGGATTGGGGGGCGGTGGGAGGTGGATTTGTTCCGGTTGGGAAGGAGATGATTCTATAGACAAAAAATGTCGTGAAGTTGTTCGGTTAGATTCGGATGTTATTTATGATTATGGAATTAGAAATTGAAGAGCTTCTTTTTGTGTGTAGGTTGATGGTTCCAATTCTGTTGTTTTTGTGCATTCATGTATGGAAAAAATGCTCTGTTTAGTTTGTACAGATGCATTTTCGCCTAAGGAAATTATTGAAATTCTTTCTGAAAGTGCATTGTATTAATTTTTTTAGCCAGAAAGATATTATCTTGTTATAATTGTATCATCAAATTCTAGCTTAAGTTTTCAGTAGAGTATGTATCAAATGTCAGAAGTTTCGTTCTTTTTATGTGTACCAAAGTGCTTGAATCCTCTCCATTTCTGCTTAAGGATGCTGAGTACATTATCCTTCTGGTGGTTTTGTCGTTTTTCTTCGCAACTGGTTAATACAGCGGACTGCCATTTGCACTAGTCTTACTTGTACGCAGCTTCAGCGTTCATCCGTTTATTTGAAAATCATTCTTTCGTTCTGTATCTTTCAAAATTTTAATGTAGTTTTAGCTATCTAGAATGGTCCTTTTACGAAATGTTTCACCTATGAATCAAGCTCTTATTTCATATTTTATTCTGATTCTAGTTTAACTTCTTTGTGTTTGACTGCTTATCTAAGCTGCAAGTGTTTGTCCTATGAATACGTTCCATTTTCTTAATATCTCTTATTCAAATAGCTATTTTTTTCAGGTCAGTCTCACTTTAAGACAAGGGACTTAGAATGGTACTTCTTTACCGCACTGGACAGAAAGTATGGACATGGGTCTAGAACAAACAGAGCTACTGGTCATGGTTATTGGAAAACGACTGGGAAAGACCAACCAATCATCCACCAGGGACGTTCTGTGGGAATGCGAAAGACACTTGTCTATCATGCTGGACGGGCACCCAATGGTGAAAGGACCAATTGGGTTATGCATGAATATCGTCTAGAGGATGAAGAGCTAGCTAAGAAAGGAGTTTCTCAGGTTGTTATTTTTATAGTTAGACAGGTTTTTGTTCATTTTTTTGGCTGTTGATGCAGTATAATAGGCGGATATAGTAGAATTAACAATGTTTCTGGATAAAGTAGGTGATTGTTCTGTAATCAGCCTTTTAGTTTTGCCACTGATTGGCAACAGAGTATCTAGAGTTTAGTCTTATTAATGAGGAAAAGAAACGAAATATTGAATATAAAATTATTAAAATTCATTTATAAAAATGTTGTCTTATCATTTTGATACTCCTTGTTTTATGCATTGCAAGGATGCATTTGTGCTATGTAGAATATTTGAGAAAAGTGGTGCGGGTCCAAAGAATGGAGAACAATATGGGGCACCATTTGTTGAAGAGGAATGGGAAGATGAGAAGCACGAGACAACTCTTCTTAAGGAGAATGTTGGCAATGGTGCTGCAAATGTTGGTGGCATTTTGAGGGCTGTGACAGTAAACACAATGGTATGGATCCTTAGACAGACCCATTTTTGCTTGTCCTGTTTACTGCTTGTAACGTACCAGATCTTTTTCTTAATATTTAAATGGCAATGAAGCTTTTATTTGAATTCTCATTCATGTTGGTATGTTTTGGCCGAGTGTAGATTATGTCTACATAAATAGAATGGGTACCAATATTTTATCATAATATCTTTTGAAGAATCTTAAGCTGCAAAACTTGTCCGCTCATGTCTCTTTACTTCTAAAGTAAGATGTATAATTCCATTTGAAAGAAGTTATGGAAAACAGCAGTGTAGATTGGACAATCGTACAAGGATTTTTGCTATGAACGTCAGTAAAGGCCTTCTGACATAAGTAGTTTAGAAGTTTGATTAGATCTGGATGATGAGGATTCGTAATATGATAAGAAATAGGCAAGAGTCATTGAAACTCATTTGGCTATGCATGAGTTTAATTTCTGTGACACTTCTCACTTCCGTATATATTTCTTGTTTTTCATCGCTCTAGTGTTATGATAATTTTACTGTCCTCATCATTTGTTTTTTATATGGTTCATGAAAACCCATCTGATCAGGAAAGTTATGCTTCATTTAATTATAGACCATATTAATTTTTATTATCTGTTTTTTTATGCTTCCTAGATTTCTATGTCAATGAGGCAGTTAACTGTTCACTTGTCTTTATAAAAAAAGTTGATACAATCTCAAGTTTTTGTTTATTAATGCATTTTATTCTGGTTATGGTCTCAGACTCCAAGTTCTTTTCCACAGCGGAATATCCACCAGCATGTTAATGTTGCTTCGGAGACTGATCATGTTGCTTTGGGAGTAGTAAATGCCGATCTTCAGTTTCGCACATCTCATCTATGTCTTGACGAACAGCTGCTTCTTGATAAAAAGGATGGATATACTTATGGTACAGAGTTCTCACAAGAAGATTGTATTGAAATGAATGATGTGAACGATCCCATTGATGTTGGCTGTCCAAGTTGCTCATATAGTAACATGTTGAACTGTGATGTATTATGTCATGGTGGTCATGATGTCTATAATGAGTTACTGTTGAATGAAGAATGTTTCTTGCAATATCAAGATTTCTTGTGCTGTGCTGAGGATGACCAATTGAACGTCGCTGAGAAAAAATTGCTTGAGGATGATTGGGTTGCTGAAATCCGAAAGCGAATCAGTGATGATGATGATAAAGTGCAAAATTTCCCCACCTTTGATTCTTCCTCTCCATCCGCACAGCAGTGAAGATCGATAGAAACTTCTGTTAATGCAGAGAGAAAAGGTAATATATCTTGATAACCTATGTTTCATTTTTACCATTCACATTCAATCAAGTGAACATTATTGGTTCTCTGCAGGTTCACTAGAACATGTCAGTGCAAGTGCAGCATCAAAATAGATAGATAGTTTCTTTAATGACAAATTTGGAAAGAGAGCCACAATTGATACTGGATTTGTTGGAGGTGTAGATACAACAGGTGCAGTTTTATGGATTGGAAAGCATAGGTGTTCTTTCTTGTGATTGCTGAATTGTTTGTTATGCTGAATATGCATGGATGTGAGATCGGAACATTATAACGAGTAAAGTAATTTAATGAACTTTTTTGATTACACAATATTTTTGGAATCAATTCTATTAGCATGATCTTAAAACATCATCTTATTTTTCCATTTTTTGTGTGTTGTGTCAGGAGGGGTACCTGATATAGAGCTTGCCAGTTTGATTCAATCACGTTTGTGTGGTGTATCAAATGCTTAAAATTTAATTATTGACATTTACATCTCTAGCCTGAGCCTAGCTGTGAATATTCAGTGCATTTCAATGCCGATGGTTTTGGGGTCTATTTTTTTGGCGTCAGTTGACTTTTTTGTCGGTTGATTTTATGTTCACTGATTTTCTATCCTGTCTATTTTCTTATTTTCAGTATTTGAAGAATTAATCATGGAACAATTTTTTTATAAAATAGTTGAATCACTTATTTGCTTTTATTCTCATTGTCATTGAATGTTTTTAATTATAATGTTGGTTAGTAGTCATCCATATGCAATTGACTATAATTAGACATTAAATCTTTTACAACAAAAAATTTGGTCTGCTCGCTCTCTTCTATTTGCTTTTCTATATATATATATTTCTATTCGATTTTGCTAGTTTTCTAGGGAGGATTAGAGGTACTCAATACTCGAGAGGATATTCTTTAGGGAAGCCTCTTTGGAAGCGATATTCCCTCGTTTTGCCACCCTGCGGGCTACCCTTGTCGACAATTTCTCACAGTACTGGCTTTGGATCTTCATCATTGCCTCTCCAGGTGTGATTAGATTAGGAATAGATGTTGATAAAGTTTATGTGATTGCGGCAATGACTTTATTGAGATGAAAACTTTTGGAAGTCGATTTACTCAAGTGAGCGTTTTGGACCCCTATGTTTTTTTTAGAAAAAAATGTGGAAAGAATAAGGCGGTGATAGCAACATTATTGTTGATGTGAGTACAATTTTTCTAATTTATCTTGTGGCAATTAATGCATTTTGTCAAAAATTGTTCACTGATTAAATATCAAGACAACAGAGGACCCGTTCTTTTCTAGGAAATTCAAATTTCATTCGTGTTTCTATAGGACTGTGAACATATTCCTTTCTAGTCCAAACTTCTGTTGGTTGAAGTTCTTACACCTCATCTCAATTGCGCTGACTCACGTAGGTTGAAGTCAGAACTCAGTTATCGTGTGTTTTAGATATACTGAAAAGTCCTTGGGAGTTGTTGCGATAACTTTGGCAGAAAGAGTACTTTTGGGATCTAGAATTTATCAATGGGAGATGGAAAGGAGCAAAGAGGATTTGAACCTAATTAATGTCAGCTAAAAATCACAACGAAGATTTTGTGCTTGCTTTTCAAAATTCCTTTAAGCCTTCGGTGACCTTAATTATTTTTGCTAGCAGCATTTGAATGATATTTTCATTTATAGAAACATATCTTTCAATTTTTCATGCTGTCATTGTGTGGTTGTATTGAGATTGGAAAGCTAACTCTTATTTTTTCATTGAAGCTCCTCACTAAAATTAATTAAAACTAGGCTAATGTTGATTATTGATTGGTTATTGTGATTTGCTGGGAAAATGCTAAATCGAATGACATTATACTGATCTCATATGAAATATTGCTTTCTTCTTCTGTTACTCAATAAAATTCTCCTTTGTTGTTGACAAGCTCCTCATCACTGTGCTGCAGAAACAGAGAGTGAAGGTTTCAGAAATGTTCTGGCAACTCTATGGTGAAGTGGCTTTATAGCTTATTAGGTTCAGTTCCTTCATTATCTGCATTTGCTGCAGAAAGTCATAATAATATTAATGGAAAGTTATAGCTGAAGAGCGTGGAGTCACCTTGGCTGGTGTCCTATGCACTTCCACTCTGGCGTCATTCTTTTTTGTGATATTCCCATTTGGTGCTGCGCAGAAAGAATGCTGACTGGCCAAAGATGCAGGGCATGCAAGATATCTGATCATGCATGCCACTGTGCATCTGACAAGCAAGTCATAAGGTGGAAATGTCATCCATATATCAAAGTAATTTCGTCGTGTGCTTTATGTTGGTGTTGGTCTTTCCTTTCTGCAGTCAGTGCTATTTGCTCAAGGCAATACAAGCCCTCAAATTTTTTTTAATTGTTACTAGTGGAAGCTGAAGGTGTTTTCGACACTGTTTTGTGTCAGTAATTGACCCTGATCGTTTTATTGTTACTGACTGCTTTGATAATGAGCCCTGTATGAGTTTTTCCCCAAACAATTTTGTTCTTCTCTCTTGTATTATTTGCCTGCTTCCTGTATTCATTCTTGGTAAAAATGATTTTGTTTACTGTCACTCTTTGTTCATGTAGTCATCCATTTGGTTGAGGTTATACAACTATTTTTTGTTTCCATTTTTCTGTCGGACGTCCCCATGGTAATGCAAGGGTTGATTTGTACCTATTACGACTACATATTTTCTGCTCTTGTGATTGTCATGGTTTATTGAATAATTCAAGTATCAAAAGCGCAATCTATGGGTATTATTAGAAGGAAGCTTTTGAAGCTTAAGATCCCAAAGATTTCTCCCAATTGCTTATAATGTTTATCTGGTTTTCACCTATTTATTTATTTATTATTATTATTTGAACAAAACGTATTCAGAGATTACAGGATATGTTGGTTAAGTCAAAATACATGAATATGTTCTATTTGCGCATGACGAGCCAGATGGCGGGCAAATGAGCTCTGATTTTTGCCGTTCCATTGCAGTTGAAACATGAACTTGCACCCTTGTTTTGTTATCTTTACCAAAAAAACAGTATTTAGCAGAATATATCCGGTTTATGTTTTTGGGATTGAAATCTGAGCATCGAATGATTTATTTAGGACTTTCAGTTTTGAGGATCACGCTGAGCCCGTCCCACCTTATCCTCTTCGTGATGTTTTTTATTCTTTTAATTACATTCATTTTATAAGGTGTTTTCAATAGATCCATAGACACACACTCGACCTGGTCTAATATAGCCCCGCACAGCAAAATCCGGCCGCCTCGGCCAAGTCTGGCCCAATGAGCCTTGGCTTAATTTGGACAGGCAGTCTCCTGGTTGAATCTGGCTGCCCCTGATAAAATCTGCCGGTCTTCGGCCAACTTTGATCGGACTCGGCGCGCCCACATCATGTGAAGAGGTGGGCTGTGCGTGCGGGAAGGGAAAGATTTTTTTTTTCACAAAGACACATTAAATCTAAGCCATCCTTCAATCTTTTCACCTCACATCAACCCTTAATTTTCTTTGTTTTTCTTGTCAAATGTTATAAATATTTTAGCATACCAGCAATAAGTGTCACTAACTAGCAGCAAGTATGAACGTGCACCACTGGCCTCCCCGAGGACAACATTATGGAAACTATACTTCAAGATCACAAGATAGAGCAGAACTTGGAGACGCTTGCTACAGACCCCCATTAGACCTAACCATTGATGATGCCCAATATCTACAGTCGGGCCCTAAGGGCGTCTTCAACGGGTGACTGCAGCAGGCATTTCAAAAACTTTTTCCACAAGAAATTCATTTCACATTTTGGTCATCACAAGCAAATTACCAAGACCGCAAGATGGGGGTAGTACCAGTCATTCACATGTTCCATGAATTAAAACAGTACGATCAGTTTTTAAAGAAAGAAACATGCATAAAAAGACAAGTTCAAATATAAACAACTTAAAGCAGTGCTTTGATATTTAAGCATCTTGATGAAGTGGCGGTGACCAGAATATACAGTTCGGTTTATTGACCGAGACATTAAATCTCCAAAGAGACGCAGCCAAATGTGTTCTCGCCACTGTAAGTCATATAAAGGAAGCCATCTTCATCCTTGTTCTCCTCATAGATTGCAGACATCAAGGCCGCTGCATATGCGTTGTAGTTGTAAGGAAACAAGAATTGAGGACTACATAAAAAGAAGGTTTTGCTTCTCCTTTTGAAAAATTAATAACTTTCTTACCAGTTGGAGGTAAAACATTCTTGACGAAAACGAAAATAGCTTTCTCAGGGCTCAATTTTATCCTCTTCCGAATCACATAAACGAACTGACCCACAGTCAAATCAGCAGGAACAAGATACCTGCAGAGCACAACAAGATTGTTATAATATCTTTTCACAAAACCGAAATATACTCCTTCAAGCAAAATACATCAGGGTCAACTTACTTCTTCTTATCAATATCAGGAACGTCACTTTTTTCAGCTTTCTCAACAATTACCTAGTTAGAAAACAGCAACAACATGCGCTAGAAAAAACGAAAAATCACTCATCCAAATACTTTATTTAAAAGAGAACGATCGATACCGGAACTCTGTCGGAGTATTTTTCTCTGATCCGTGATGCTTCAGCTTGCCTTCTCTCTAGTTTTACAAGATACAATAGTTAGCCAAACACCAGAGGAAACAATACTCCTCGTACACAACCTTGAACCAAATTAGAACAAATAGATACTTCTAGCTGTGACACTGTTTACATGCCAAACCAGAAAGTAACCGGAAAACAATCTTCATCATGCCTATAGGAATTTCCATTCAGAAAAAAATATGAACAAAGCATATATTCTTACCAGCGGAAAACATCAAGTGATCTAATCTACCAGCTGAAGCAAGAAAGCTTTTGATTCATTCATTCTAACGAGCAAGAACGCTCGAGACTTGAATACATGAGCCCAACAACTTATAGAACCAAACAAATATTCAAATAGCAAACCCGAAAAAGCCAATAAAGGGCATTTTCATAACCACAAAAAAATTTTAATGGATATTTAATTTGGGAGGAAAGTACAACAAGCCATATTAGTAGTTCTAGACTTCTCTTTTAGTAATTTGAAAAATCATGCATGCACAAAAATTAACACAAAGCAAACAGCTCAATCCAGAGCATATCCTGTTGAATGGGTAAACTGAATCTTTTGGGTCAATTTATGCATAATTATCAAACTACTTGTAAGTAAAGCCCATTCCACTACGATTCCCTTCTGATCATCATCACGCTTAAATAAATTTTTTTAGCTAGAACAATCATCAAATCTAACACACAACACAAAAAATATCAGACTCGCCATCTCAACACATAATCGAAAATAAACAATTCACCATCACACACAAGAAAAAAATAAATAAATAAATAAAAATCGAACTAAAACAAGAGAGCAAACCCAGAGGATGTTCCGACTTGAAGGATCCCTTGGCCATGATCGCCGATTCTGAAACAACCCAAAAACAACGGTAACCCACAAAACTGGTTAGCACATCCAATCCCAATCACACCCAACCCACTACCCTAAAAAACGAGCACGAAGGACTTCTGATAGCCCAAAAAGCCGAGCGAGAGAGACGGATCAAACCCAATACCTTTCAGATGACAAGATCGTCGAAAGTCGCAAACTTTGGGAGGAAACAGCCGAAGGGGGAAGGGAAGGAGTCGACGGAAGGGAGGAAGGGAGTTTGGACCTTGCAGTGCAAGTAATGAATGGGGGTAGGAGCAGTTGAGGGATGTTGACGACGGCAAAGGCTTCTTTATCCCCTTGTTTTTGTTTATTTATTAATTATATAATATATAGCCTTTCATTACTTGAACATTTGTATCCAATTTTTTTTGTATCTCCAGCAAGAGTTGGTGA
Organism: Piper betle; assembly: GCA_033002965.1. Classification (NCBI taxonomy): domain Eukaryota; kingdom Viridiplantae; phylum Streptophyta; class Magnoliopsida; order Piperales; family Piperaceae; genus Piper; species Piper betle. Next base: position 37,327 of record JAURVB010000190.1, on the reverse strand, counting down.
TATTAAAAAAAATTAACACCTCATTAATTTATATAAATAAATGATTTAAATAATTTTTAATGTATATATAAAAATTAAAAATATTGTAAATAAGATATCGATAAATTTTTATCTTATAAAATATCTATTATTAAAGGGCATAGCGTGTTCAAGGGCATAGATATTAGGCATTTCCACAAAACTTTTTTGAGTATTATTTATAATTAATATCTTATAAAGGTAAGTTTATAAAGTAATTTAGAATTTAATCTTATTTTAAATAAAAAAATTTATCCCTTCGTATCTATCTATTTACTTTATTTACTATTTACTATATTATCTCAAATGGCAAAGTCTAAAAGCCTTTCTGGTAAATATTAGATGAAACACGACTATAATCACTGAGCTATGTTGCTAAAACTCAACTCATTAAGTATGAGTCAAAATCGAACATAGTAGTTTTTATCTCAACTCAAGATCGGCTCGAACTTGGCTTTCAATTGACATTAAACAAAATGCAAACAATAATGCTCATTACTGTTAAATATCAACCATCTATCCATGATGGACTCTAAATAAAGCTTAAAATATGCAAGGGGTTAAAAACTGTTGCGAAGGTGTTAAGTGTTAACATCCTCTTCTCCATAGTTGCCGCCGTCACCACCGATCGAGGTTCACGCCCACTGTAGAGCAGGTACTCTACGAAAAATATTCATTTTTGTTGGTTGTTTGTTGTTGTCATTGTTAAGGGGGAAGTGTTAAGCTACAGTTAGCAATGGATGGATTTGTGAGGGCGTGTTGTCTGAATTGTGTGGCTTGAACTTGAATTTCAATGTTGATTGAAGGAAATTTGGAAATGGGTAATATTTAAGATTGTTTTTTTATAATTGTGTGGTTGTTTGATGTTAATCAAGTTCTTTTGTTGCTGTTAGAATTAACCAAACACTTAAATCCTTATTTCAACACATAATTGATGAGAAGTACTAACCAATTTAACTAAATTTAACACAAATAGGAGACAACACACATTTTAAGTGAAATTCAGGGAAAAAACACGGGGCAGACTATCAAATTAAATTCATTATATTACAACATGATATATAAAACAACCAGAGAAGAACAAATTCCATCAATACCAATTTATTACAATTTCAACACAATTGGTATTAATTACAAATAAAGACAATAAAGGAAAGATGTCACCGATTAAGAACTTGACGAAGTTATCATTGATGATCGTAAGCGAATCTCTGCAAGATCTTCACGTTTCTTCTATCCACATAATTTTTCCATTCTCCCTCATTGCCCTTTTTCTCCACCCGAAAAAAATAAAAAAAGAAAAGTGTTCGTTTTTTTCTATTCATTCCACTCACAATACAAAACGCATTTTCTAAAAAAAACTTTTGGTTTTTTTTCCAAAATAGGGTTGTCTTTTCGTGTATTTATGGGGGAGGGATAACCCAACAAACCTCCCCTTCCCAACTCCATAAAATACTTCTAGCTGGCATAGGAAGCTTCATCCATGCTTGCTCCATTCCTGCACTAAACATATTTTTCTTTTGACACAACTTTAATCATCATGTCTAAAGCATCCTTTTAGTATGAAATTTTGTTAGCTCAAAAAATTTACTTTTCAACACATCTCTTACCCAATCATACCTCACATCAATGTGTTTTCTCCTTGAATGAAAACCTGAATTCTTACTTAAGTGAATTGCACTCTAACTATCATAGTAGACAATGTATCTCGCCTGTTTACACCAATTTCATTCAAAAATCTCTTCGTCCATAACATCTCCTTGCAAGTTTCTGTAGTAGCAATAAATTCGGCTTCAATTGTGGATAATGCAACACACTTTTACAACCTAGATTGTCAAGACATAGCCCCATTAGTAAAATTAACAACCCAGATGTTCACCTTTTTGTCTCAAAGTCACATACCATGTCTGCATCTGTGTAGCCAACCAATAAAGGTTTATCACTTCCAAATCACAAATACATTTTAGATGTACCTCTCAAGTACCTCTTTATCCATTTAACTGTTTGCCAATGTTCTTTGCTTGGATTTGCTAAATGTTTGCTAACTGTTCCAACTGTATATACTATGTTCTACCTTGTACAAACCATATCATACATCAAACTACCAACAACAAAAGCATCAAGAACCTCTGTCATTTCTTTTATCTCTGTTTTATTTAAGTCACATTTTTTCAACTTGAAGTGGCACCTAAGTGGAACTCCATCAGGCTTTGCAGCTTTCATGTTGAATTTTTCAAGCACCTTTTCTATGTACTTATGTGACACCTAAAGCTTTCTAACTATCTTGTCACGTTGAATGGACATTCCCAAGATTTACTTTGCTCGGTCCCAAATCCTTCATTGCAAAGGACTTGTTCAAATTCTTCTTTAAACTTGCAATCTTGGCTCCATCATGTCTTATAATCAACATGTTATCCATATAAAGCAACATAATAATAAAGTTATCATCATCAAACCTCCATCATGTCCTATAATCAACATGTCATCCACATAAAGCAACAGAATAATAAAGTCATCATCATCAAACCTCTTGATGAACACACAGTGATTAGAAATAGACTTCTTGTACCAATTATTTTCCAAAAAAGAATCAAACTTTTTGTACCACTGTCTAGGAGCTTGCTTCAAACCATACAATCTTTTTTCCAGTCTGCACATTATCTGTTCCTTTCCTTTGACTTTAAAACCCTCTGGTTGCTCCATATATATGGCCTCCTCAAGATCACCATGATGAAAGGCCATCTTCACATCTAATTGTTCGACTTCCAAATCCAAATTTGTAACCAAAGCCAGAACAATTCTAATAGAAGACATTTTAACACAGGAGAAAAATTTCATCGAAATCAATACCTTCCTTCTGCCTGAAGCCCTTCACCACCAACCTTGCCTTGTACCTTAGTTGTGTGTTGTTTTCTTCATGTTTGATCCTCTAGACCCATTTATTCTTTAATACTCTCTTCCCCTTAGGAAGATCCTCCAACTTATAGGTGTGATTATTATGTAAATATTTCATCTCATTTTGCATCGCCTTTAGCCACTTCTCCTTTTCTACACGAGCTTTGACCTCACCGAAATTTTTAGTTCTCAACATTCGGCGATTTTTGTAACGACCTGCCTGTTCCGAGCCACGAGCGAAGTGTTACTATATAAAACTAAGTGTCTCGTAAAGTAAGTTTTTATTAATTTTCAACATTTTAAATAAACCCATGATGTAAAATTATTTTTAAATTGTACAAATTAAATTCATACTCAAGGAATTAGTTAAAGTTCAAATTCTAAGTCATGTCATAAAATATAATATAATATCAGCTCGAAACAATCTAAGACTTATAAAATAAATCAAAATCTCATTGCCATACAAATAATCTAGAAGTATAATAACAAATAAGAAAAATATAATAGTCTAATAACAGAGTCCTCCAACTATCCTGAACTCTACCCATCCTTCCATGCTTACACTTGCAGAGGTAATTCCACGTTAGTGATAAAAACACTAAGTCATATAATTACAAGAAACAAGTTAATATATTCCACAACAGCATTATTAAACCTTTTAGTGATTATGAGCCTATGTCGACCTCTTACTATGTTGAGAGGGGTGGCCACCCCATCCAGCTACAATCCCATATATGCAGACACACCCTACGTGGTCTACTGCCTGTAGTTACCGATATTTTTCATTGACTTACCTTATCGGTATCACAAGTGCATAATGAGTAGTCTTACACCATTGCGCCCTATCACCCCTTTCGGCATGGGGGCAGGTATTTAATCTTTCAAGAAGTTTAAGGGTACGACCTCGTATCAGACTAAGTCAATTCTTTAACCTCGGTTGCGCTCGGCGCATGGTGGTCGAATGTGGGCTCATGCAGTCTAAGGGTGCCAAATATATATATATATATATATATATATATATATTACATTTCGAGTAATTATACGAACGTAGGATTGTGATGAGGCCCCGTAACTATGACACACGATCTTAATATGAATGAAACTTCTCTAAAGCCTTCCCTTTGTGAGATAAATGTGCTCACAAAATATCAGGATAATGTTTTATTTAACATCAACAGAATTCTCATTTATATAAAAATATTTGTGAAATTCAAGAAGCCACTACATTAAACTTTTATAGAAAATAACATAATCACACATAGCTATATTAAACACCAACCATTTGTGTGATAACGAATAGTAAAAAAAAATTGACTATTAAGTTAATGCGAATGGGTGTCAAATTGTACTCACAATTCCCAATCCCAAAAATTTAATAAATAAAACTTATTTAAAATCATCCATAAATACCATTGTACCGATACGCTAAATGACCTAATTGATAATATATGATATTTATTCCCAAAAATTAATTTAATTAAATAATATTTAAGATTCCTTCTAAGATTTACAAGACCTTTAATAAAATAACCTAATTACTTTAGGGGTTTTACAATCTCCCCAGCTTGGGAATTTTCGTCCTCAAAAATAGAATAAGGAGAAAAATAGGGGTTTTATAATTTCACATATTCTAATGATGGATTTCTTATTGATAGAACTGGTTCATGAGCTGATCTCCTCACATTAGTTGGCTCCCCTTGGTCAGAATCTACATGTTCCTGTCCAACATTATTAACAAACTCATTAGTAGTATCATTAGTTACGTCATCCTCACCCTCATCATCACTAGGTGGAGGAATAATTTTGTCATCCTGGGCCTCCTCTTCACTTCTAGTTGAGGTTGAAGGTTCTTTTATCTTTTCAAAACTTTCGTGAGATTTTGTTTGACGAACTCCTTCCTTACCAAAGTCCTAAACTGTTTAATCCTGCCTGAAAACTACATCTTTGCTTCCCAATGTTTGTATCCAAACTTATCATCACCATATCCTAGAAAAATACATTCCACGATTCTAGAGTCAAGCTTAGCCCTTTGTTCCTTGGGCATATGTGCAAAGGCTTTACAACCAAAGACTCTCAAATGAGAAGAATAACTCACATTTTTGTCACTCCAAACCCTTTCCAGTATGTCATTGTCCAGGGCATGTGTGAGAGATCTGTTCATCAAATAACAAGTTGTGTTCATGGTCTCACCCCAAAAGCTTTTAGGTAACTTAGCTGAAGACAATGCATTTCTAATTCTCTTAGAAATGGTCATGTTCATTCATGCAGCCACTCCATTATGTTAGAGAGTATAAGGAACCATCTTCTCATGCCTAATCCCACACTTGCTACAATATTCCTCAAACTCAACGAAATAATATTCATCATCATTATAACTTCTAAGGCAATTTAAGAGCTTACTGGTTTCTCTTTCAACAAATACATGAAAATTCTTATAGATGCAAAAACCATCACTTTTATTTTTCATGTCATAAGCCCACACCTTCCTAGAAGAATCATCAATAAAAGTGATAAAATAAATAGAACCACCAAGAGATTGTACCTCCATAGGCCCAAACTGTAACACGCCATTTCGGTTCACCCATGAACCAACCTGGAAATGTCACTAGTGACCGAATCGTTCACTAATCTACTTGATTTGGTTAAGCCGACCTGGATCCATCCTCAGGGTCTTAAGATGGTAATGCAACATGCAAAGCATGGATCAAATACTTGGGTTCTAACATTGTACTACATGCATGCTATGATATGCAAACCAGCATACAAACAAACCAAACAAACGAAAAGTTTAAAAGAATATCCATTTTTAAAGCAAAATAGACAGAGTCGCCCCAAAAAGTGCAATAGGGGTTACCCTGTCAACGACAAGCAATATATATTTATAACAACAAAAATTCACAATCACAATCCAAACACAATATTTTCTACACATTTCAGATATCCATACTTTCCTCATGATATGAGCCAAGTCTAAACTCCATTGCTCACCTGTTCATTTTCCATTCTCTATTTTTATTCATATACAAAATATTTATAATGATTTCACAGAATAACATTTCAATTTCATCATCCACACAGTTCAATACACATCATCATCACCAATTACACTCGGCAGGCACATGTGTGCACGATTTCAGTGTTGCTCCTCTGCAATCCCGACAATGCTCATTCCTTAAGGTTCTCACATACATATATAATAAATAGACGTCAATAACGACAGTTACCGGTCCATAAATAACACAGGAGAGTTGACCCTCTTGTTGAATAAAAACCTTAATACTCTTTGTCATAGAACTCTCATAAAGGCTATAACTGGGAGCCATCGACCTCATGCAACAGCATCTCCTTTCTATCTCATTCTCATGCATTGGCCACTTTAAACTATTCTTTGAGTGGGAAAATCATTGTCTTTCTCTTTCAGCCCTCTACATCCTCTGTATCACTCTTGCCCTGAGTACAAAGGCCAAGTACTCTCAGGCATGTGCCTTTAGTGCCCTTTGAAGCCACAAGTCTTGATATGTGTTGCATTATAGTACCCATAAATCTCCACACTTCTCCAAGTTTAAGGAACTTAAAGGTGGAGTTTTCGGGATCCATCAGGAATGGAACATATGCTCACAAATTTCAGAGCCTGCTTTGAACAATACACGATCTCAAGACGTGGTTGTCGGTTTTCCCTCGTCTCACACTCACTGAAAATGCAAAAAACTATATATACATAGGCCTGGGTAGAGATTTTAATATAATAGACTGAAAGTATTGTGAGTTGGATCTAAGTTTCGAAAACAAACTTGAGGGATCCCATTTTTGAGGGTTATTAATTCAGAAATACAATCGGCTAAATGGCTCGTGCAGAATGGGATACGATAAATCCACCACTCGACATGTCCACTCACTTGTCAAATCAAATCATGATAGAATGACACCATAAATCAAGAACGAGTCCTAAACAAACCTGGTAGAAGCTCCAATCATGTCCACGTGCCTAAACAGCGAGCTCCTATTCTGCACCTACAAATTAAATCTAGAAGCTAACACTTGCTAACTGGATGATGCATCAAACTCATAACAAACATCATACTCACAATACACTTATTACCCATCAACGGTCAAACAATCATCAGTGTAAAAATATTTCTAGCTCATCTTATTCATACCGATTTTATTATGTTTTTCTAAGTTAAGTTTTAGTCAATCAACATGCTCATATTTAATTTACCTAATTAGCTCATTAGCATTCATTAAACTCAACTCAAATCATACAAATATCATTGCATCCACTATTAGGCATTCACCATGTCAAACAATCAATCCTAGCATGTCATGCTAACAATCATAAATTTTAAATAATTAAATTGGAGGTAATTATACCTTGCGTCGTTGGCAATCGGAGACGGCTAAGCTTTCGAAGCATGGCTCTAGACTCAAATTCGGCACTCGGCAGCGTCTGAAGTTTGATCAAGTTTGATTGGATGAGTTCGGCAAAAGATTTGATGAAGTTTAGTGAATCCGGCTTTTGGCGCTTTCTGGCTATTTTTCAGCGGCTTTCGGCAGTTTTTCAGGCGACTTTTTCGATGAGGCAATCGGGGCTACAGGTTGGCACCGGCTTGGCTAGCTTGACCTAATGGTGGTGGTGGTGAGGACGATGATAGTGGTGATGACCTTTGATGGCAGCGGCTAGTCGGCCAGGGTCAATCGGTTGTCCGATTGGTCATTGGCTAGCCTTGGCGGCCGCACTGGGTATGGGGCATATGATTAGGGGTCAAAGGGGGAGGCGTCAGTGGAGCAACACAGATGGCGACAAATCAGTGTTGTGGAGGCCGAGCGGTAGCCAGAGGTGCTCGGGGTAGCACAGTGACGGCTTGGTGGGGCTCGGTGTTGTCGATTGGTGGCGGTGTGGCATCCGGAGGTGGCAACGCTGACGTGAATCGAGGCAGCGTCGGTGGCGATCTGGTTTGGGAAAGAAAGTGTCGAGGAGGAGTTCGGTAGTAATTTCGTGATTAAAACTTGACTCGACTCTGACTTGTGTGAAAAATAATAACTAACTTGTAATAAATAAAAAAATTTCAAAAATAGTGGAAAATCTTATAAAATACAATACACACCATAACATCATAATGACATGTTCTATAACCAATACCCACCCAAACTGCCTTATAATGATCCCTAATGCATTATTCCGCTTAAAAATAATTCTACGATAAAATACATACAAAAAAATTACTGCATATTGTAATATAGTCTGATAACTCATTTCTCATCATATTTCTGATGTTATCATCATATTCGCATGTGCATTTGACCCTCATCACTCATAACTCATGTATGGCTTTTACTAAGCACGCGGTTTATGAAACTGAGTCAACTGGAACCAACGGTTGTGCCAATTGGTTCGCTAATGTAAAACTCTAACTCGAGTCACGGATCATACAACCATCCCTCCTTAGAAAAATTTGGTCCTCGAAATTTTAACCAAGAAAGTTTCAAACTCATCCATAATCTAAAAAATAATAATCTTTGGTAAGGTACTTGGTTGTGAAGCTGGTTGCTCAAATATTTTCGGGTATCGCTTCCTCATTTCATTTTCACGTTCCCATGTAGATTCTTCAACTCCTTGTCAAGTCCATTGCACTCGTACTAGGGGAACTTCTTTTCTTCGGAGAATCTTCACTCTGCGATCCACAATCCAAACTGCATCTTCTGGATACGTCAAGTGTAGCTGCAGCTCTATCTATCTCAAACTGACAATATGAGAGTTGTCTGGATGGTATTCCTTCAGCATTGACACATGAAAGACATTGTGCACAACAAATTGGTGAGGTGGCAATGCTAGCCTGTAAGCCACTGGTCCAATGCACTCGATCACATCAAATGGTCTAATATATTGTGGACTGAGTTTTCTTCGTGTCTTGAATCTCATGTTTCCCTTAGTCGGAGAGACCTTCATGAGAATGTGATCTCCTAATACGGCATAACTTTTCTACCTATCCTGAGATGACCTCATTCCCTTCATGATTCGCATTACCACTTCCTAGGTTTGTTGGATCATCTCTAGCCCAACTAGTACTGGTTCGCTTCCCTGAACCAAACACACTAGGAATCGACATGGTTTGCTATATAGTGCATCGAATGGTGTCATTCCCATCATGGCCTGATGGCTATTGTTGTAGGAGAACTCCACTAGAGGTAGGGCCTGATCTGTATGGTTTTCTCAGTCTGCCCATCTGTCTAAGGGTGAAAGGTTGTGCTGAATCTCGATTCAGTTCCCATAGCTACCTAAAATGCTTTCCAAAATCGAGATGTAAACCTTGGATCCTTGTCTGATATGATCTCCTGTGGTATTCCATATAGCCTGACTATCTGGTCTCGATACAACGTGGCTAAAGTGGTCAGTGGGTAATCCATCCTGATTAGCATGAAGTGTTCGCTCTTTGTGAGTCAATCTACTATGACCCATATTGCATCCTTCTCTAGGCGGGTCGTAAGCAACTCGACTGTAAAGTTGTACGCTATACACTCCCACTTCTACTCTAGGGTTTCCAATGGCTATAGCGTTCCCCTTGGCAACTGTGTCGTATACTTCTATCTTCATTCTTGGCCACCAATATGTTCATTAGACATTGTGGTACATCTTCACTCCCCTGGATGCACTAAGCATCTCGATGTGTGAGCTACATGAAGAATAGTACTTCGACGTCTGGGACACTCTAAAACATTTGGCACAAAGAGTCGACCTCTCACTCTGACTAACCCATTTGCATCTCTGGCCAATTCTTGATGTGTTCCATGTCCACTGCTTCAACTGTGGGTGCGTCATGTGCAATCCTGATCTGCTCAAGTACACTAGGCTAAATGGTCAGTTGCGTCATCATTCAACCAACTGTCTCTGGCATGTAGTATACTGAGTCACTGACACTGCTGCCAATCCTGAGGAGTACAAGACTCCTGGCTTCCTACTCAACGCATCTGCTACCACATTCGCTTTGCCCTCGTGGTATGCCAATCTCGTAGTCTGCTAACATCTCTAATCATCTTCTTTGCCTGTTGTTCAAATCCTTCTGTGTGAAGATATATTTCAAACTCTGGTGATCAGTCAAAAGTCTGAAAGACGTTCCATCTAAGTAGTGTCTTCATATTCTAAGTGTGAATGTAATTGCTGCAAGCTCTAGGTCATTTGTAGGATAGTTACTCTCAAAAGCTGGCGAGATGCATAGGCTACAATCTTATCCTTCTGCATCAAAAACACAACCTACCCAATTCATGAGGCATCTATGTAAATCACAAAATCCTTATGTCCCTCTGGCAATGTGAGGATAGGTGCCAAAGTCAATCTCTCCTTTAGCATTCTAAAACTCTGCTCAACCAAAACTAACACTGTCATTATCAGCTCATTGCCTCTGTCTAGCTGTCTCACTGCATTCCAATAGTATATCCATCCTTGTTCTTTATCTCTGCCCTGACCTTGGAAGAGAAAGCGGCATGTTCCATGGCAGAAGGTCGCCGTCTTTCTTCAAAAATCTATCATGGCTCCTTATTTGGACTTCCAGTTCATTTCAAATATCATATCAAATTCTTGTAGCTTGAACAATATCAAATTAGCTACAAGTTGTCATTGTTGAATCTCAACAGGGATATTACGCAAACACTTGCCCATAGCTATCACACTACTGGTGAGAGTGGACACTAATATTAAATGTCCTAACTCTTCTATCTGACGTCTATTTCTATTTGTGTGTGTGTGCAAAATAAATGAGTGTGTGCAGCTAGAATCAAAATAAGACTCGTGCAAGTATAAAGCCTACTAAAAGTGTACCTGTCACGATTGTCGTATCCTCAAATGCCTTTGCCACTGTGGCTACATACATCCTCACTAGTTGTTATTGTGCTGGGGTAAGAGATGCTCCTAGTGGTACAGCTTGATTTTGAGCTAGCGGTGCCTGTTGTCTACCCCTCTGATGTATAGCTTGCCCTACAGCCATGTACCCTCTCTAGTTCTGTCCCCTTTGTTGCTATCTCGGTGGCTATTGGTCTCCGCCTTTCTGGCCTTGACCTTGCTTCTGTTGGCCTCCCTGTTGTGGTAGCTATTGGGGAGCTGGGAGCGTCAACCGCTAGGTCTAACCAGTTAGACAGGTTGCAGCTTTACGCCCTACTTGACCGCAACTATAGCATACCCTGGTGCCTACTCTGCACTCTGCGGCTTGATGTCCTGGCTGAAAGCAACTATAACAAACATCCATGCCTACTCTGCATTCACCTCCAAGATGACATTGGCAATTTTGACAGATAGGTGATCTGTAACCCTGAACTTGGCCATCCATAGCCCTCATGGCAACTGGTGCATCTATTCAACTTCTCTATTGTGCTCCTTGCTCTGGCTGATACGGCCTTGGATGTTGCTGCCTATTGTCAAAATCCCAGCAGGGTCTAGCAGCTATAACTCGCTCTGCCTTGCCTATAGCTCTCACAACATCACCGAAGGTAGCAAACTTCCTATCTAAATAGGCCATCCTGATCTCATGATGGAGGCCTTCATAAAAATACTCTATCTTTCTTCCTTGAGTAGGAACCAAATCTATGTGAATCTCTCCATAGCTCTAAACATGGTCTCGTATTGCACCACCGTCATGGGTCCTTGCTTCAATTTCTGGTATTCCAACTGCTTCCTCTTCATCATATATGGTGGAAAGTACTTTACATTGAATTCTGCTCTAAATTCCTCCCAAGTGATGTCCTTAGGTTGACGGTGGACAAATGTGAAATTCTGAACTGAATCCCACCATACTCTTGCTTCGTCTTGGAATGCCCCTATAATTATGCGTACTCTTTGCTCCATTGGGCATACCATACTACCAAACACTTCTATGGCTGATGATATCCATAGGAATACCTCGTCCGCATCCAACTTCCCAAAGAAAGGTCGTCCACCATTCTTCACGAACCTTTCGTACTACCACAACTCTAGATTCCTTGCATCCATTGATCCTTCTCTTAAATCAAAGGTAATTATACAGCACGTCGTTAGCAATTGATGACAGCTAGGGTTTTGTTGCATGGCCCAAAACTTGAATTTGTCACCTGGCGGCATCCGAAGTTCGATTAGGTTTAATTGGATGAGTTAGGCAGAAGATCCGGAGAATTTTAGTGAATCAGGTTTTTCAGCGGCTATCCGACAGTTTTCTAGTGACTTTTCTGGCGAAGCAATCAGGGCTATGGGTCGTCACCAGCTCTGCTAGCTCGACCCAATGATGGTGGTGATGGTGAGGATGGTGACGACGACGATGAATCACAGGCGGTGGCGATGAGTCAGCCACAGTCACTTGGTTGTCCGATTGGCCCTCAGCCAGCCTCAGCAGTGACCCCTGGGTATGGGGGAAATGCTGAGGGGTTGAAGGGGAGGCGTCCGCTGCAGTGAAGTGGCACGGAAGGCTGTGAATCAGAGTGGTGGAGTGTGGCGCGGTTGCGCCACGATTCGGCATCGTGGAGGCCGTGCTGTGGCCAAAGGTGCTCAAGGTGGCACGATGACAGCTCAGCAGGGCTCGGTGCTATCGATCAGTGGTGGTGCAGCGACTAGAGGTGGCAGTGGTGATGTGAGTCGAGGCGGCGTTGGTGGCGATCGGGTTTGGGGAAGAAAGTGTCGGTGTGGAGTTCGATGGTAATTTCATAATTAAAACTTGACTCGATTCCGACTCGTGTGAAAAGTAATAACTAACTTGTAATAAATAAAAAAATCCAAAAAAGGGGAAAACCTTATAAAATATAATGCACACCATAACATCACAATAACATGTTCTATAATTAGTAACCCACCCAAATTGCCCTATAGCGTGTCCTAATGCGTTATTCGGCTTAAAAATAATTCAAAGATAAAATACATACAAAAAAATTACTGCATATTGTCATATACTTTGATAACTCATTTCTCATTATATTTCTAATGTTATCATCATATATGTAGGTAAACTTGACCCTCATTACTCATAACTCATGGCTAGCCTCAACTAAGCACGTGGTTCATGAAACTGATTCAACTCAAATAGATGGTTGAACTAATTGGTTCACTAATGTAAAACTCTAACTTGAGTATGGGTTTTACGTACACACATCAGTGTGTACAAACTCAAGAACTTCTAACTTCCTTGTACTTGTGTTTGCAAAGGATGTCTTATGTTGTTTCCCCACTAAACAATAATCACAAAGACTACTTATGATGTCCTTGATCTTGGATAGGAGATTTAGCTTCTTCAATGTCTCTAGTCCCTTCTCACTCATGTGTCCCAATCGATGGTACCACAAATCAGCAGTGGAATCAAGTGAGGAAGTATTAACCTCCCCTCAAACTAGACTCGTCTTAGTCTTGCACAAACTACAACACTTTTCCCCATTAGCAACAATAAAAGAGCCTTTCACAAGTTTCCACACACCTTGTGCAAATTATAAACCAAATCCTTCATCATCAAGCACTTCGGTTGAAAACATACTCATCCTTAAATTTGGAATATGTCTGACATGCTCTTGAGTCAACTACCTAACTAATATCACAATCAACCGTCAAACAATCATTCCCACAATCAGAAAGAATCACCAAGGCATCATGTACAATATTAGTATCCTTTTCTCCTTGATCCTTATTGTCTTTATTTTTCAAGTCTTTCTTGAGCTTCCAACAATCTTTTTTGATATGACCTATCTTGTCACAATAATAACACTCCAAATTCTTCTTGGATTTAGACCTTTCTCAACTCTTGTCCCTTCTGTTTGTGTCCCTATTTCTTTATCTACCTCTTGCTTCTTCTGACACTAATACATGAGACCCTGAAGTTTGTAGAGTTTTTCATCTCACCTCCTCATTCAGTAAACTACTTGTTACCATGTCCATTATAAATTTTCCATCTAGAGCAGCATTACTCAAACAGATCACCAATGTTTCCCAGTTCTCTGACAATGTGTTGAGGAGTAGGATAGCTTATCATTCCTCATCTAAAGTCATCTTCATTCTGGCAAGTTGAGTAATAATACTCTTCATCTCAATGAAATGCTCACTTAAGTCACTTCCATTCTTATACCTCAAGTTCACTAATTTCCTTGTCAAAAGGGTCTTGTTGCTGGCAATGTTTCTCTTATAAACTTCTTGAAGTTTTTATCCCATATAGCTTTTGAGGATGACAATTCAGAAACATGATGATATACAACTTCATCAACCCATTGTCTCAAATAGGTCATAGCCTTCTTATCCAACTTATTCTAGTCTTTATTAGTCACCTCTATCGGTTTCTGGCTAGTAATAGGTTCATACAAATCTTTGGAATGCAAATAATCAATCATTTTTCCTTTCCAATAGTATCGGCCCTTTAAGAGATATCATCTTAACATGTTTCTCATTAACCATCTTGTTGAAATATAAATCACAAACATACCAACTAGGCTCTTAGAAATTTCGCCAAACACCTATCGGGCAGAAAATATCTACAACCCAAAATTAGCTACAACAAAGCACCAGGCTTTGATATACTTATTCGGATCAACGAAACACATAAATCCTCATTTCAACACATAACTGATGAAAAGTACCAACCAATTTAACTAAATTTAATACAAATAAGAGACAACACCAATTTTACATAGAAAATCCCAAATTTGGGGAAAAACTGTGGGGCAGGCAGCCGATCAAATTTATTATATCACAACTTGATACAGAAAATATCCATAGGAGAATAAATTCATGCAATACTAGTTTATTATAATTTCAACACAATTAATATTAATCATAAATAAAGAAAATAAAGGAAAATATCATCGATTAAGAACTTGAGAAACTATCATTGACAATCATAAGCAAATCTCAATAAAATCTTCACCTTTCTTCAATCCACATAATTTTCCCCTTCTCCCTTCGTTCACTTTTTCTTAGCTCAAAAAAAGAGAAGTGTTTGTCTTTTTTCTGTTCATTCCCCAACAGTTGCTTAGTTTATATTCAAGCTATAAGGTGACGAGATGTGTTTTTTTGTTTGTTTGGGCTTAAAATAAATTATTTTTGTGTGGCATGGATCATTTTAGGATGCATTTGGTGGTGTACATATATTTTTGGGTGCCATACGAGTGCTGCCAGTTGAAGCATGAGCTAAAGTTGGCAATTCATTTCCAAAATCACTTTTTCATTACTAAAAGCTTGGGAGATGACAGCTACAAGTTGCGAGCCTTGTGTATCTCGGAAGTTCGAGCTGAGTTTGAACCGGTAAACTCTTTGTTGTATGGAATAGTTCGATTTCGAGTAACAGCAGGATGGACCAACTTCCAGTCGAATTTGGACGTAGGTGTTCAGAACTGGATGGAGTTGGAGAGGAGCTGGAGGATGGAGTTGGAAGTGGCGTTGAGCTGATTTGAGGTTGTGGCAGATTAAGCGCAACAAACAGCCGAGGTTGGGCCAGATTAGACAGGCAGACCGAATCCGGTCTGTCGGAATTTTTTACTTTTTTGGGATCGCATGCCTTTAACAAACCGAACCGGTGGTCGTCGTCTCGTCGTCTCTCTTCCTCCTCCCCAATCCTCTCGCCTACATGTTCCTCTTCCTCGCCTTCGTAAGCTCCCATTTTCCCACTCCCTTATCGTTTCTGTCTCTTCAATTTGACGACCTGGTGACTTTTTTTGTATTTTTTGACCCATTATATAATAAAAATGGCTTCTTTGTTAGTATGTTTTTTCACAAACAATTCTCAAGTAGTTTTCTGTCTCGAATTGTTTGTTTTACTTCTGATTTAGCATGAATTTTGGCTTACTTGTGGAATATTTTTTATTTATTACTTAAGTTGATTGGGTTGTCTTGTAGGTAGCGAGATTTTTACTGATTGAAAATAATTTGAGTTGGGTATTGTGCATCTGTGAATATGTTGATTGTGTATAGTTGGAGGTTTCAAATTGCTTTTGTATATTTTTTCATTAATTTTTGGTTTTTATGAAGTATAGTGGAGTAGTTATGAGTTGGGTTGATGTTCTTGGAGAGAGTTTGAGTTTTTACTTCATGTGAATATTAAATGAGCTGGGAATTTTGTTTTCATGGTTATGCTGATTGTGTGTAACTGTGATTGGTGTGAATTTTGATTTGTGAGTGTTTCAAATTGTTTGTCTTGTGTCTTATTTTTGCATTATATTTTCTTCTTTATGAATTTTAGTGGAGTAATTATGGAGTTGGTCGGATGGTCTTGTGGAGTGTCTGATTTTTTTTACTTTATGAATGTAATATGAGCTGGGAATGGTCTATTGATGAATATGTTGATTGGAGAATTGGAATTAGTGTTAGCTTTGATTTTTTGTGAGTAGTGGGCTATAGTCTTAATATATTCTTTACTGTGTTGAAGGATTAAACACCATGAGTAGAGCTTGTGAAGATGTCTCTTTAACTTGTCTAGGAATAGCTTCTGTGTGATAAATGTTTCTTAGATTTTACCAACTGAGCAAAATGTTTGAGTAGAACAACTTATCCTTGTGTTTACGGTTTAAACTGTTTTGGGAAGAGTAAGAGAGGTGAGAATTAGTTTTTTTCTTATTCATGTGATAGCGTTGCATGAACGAGTGGTACAATTAATTGATTGCAATAATTTATCCTGTTCAGTCATGACAAGTAGTGCTTCTTTTATGTCAAATAACGATCTGATTTAGCTTGTTCTCCTCATGTCTACTGGTCATTGCCATTACCTAGCTGATCGATCCCCATTTTGTATTTTTTATCATTCGACCTCAAGGGCTAGGATCTGCAAATCAAACCAATATCATCAATGTTTGAGTGCTAAGTTTAAGTTTTCGGTTGATGGTTTTAATTATCATGCCAAATAACATCAGTAATTAAATGTCTCCGCACCAATTGTTTTTTATGCAGGACTAGGTGTGACGGTGTATGAATCTGCTTGTTCTCCCTATGTCTACTGGAACTTGCCATTGTCTCGCTAATCAACCCCCATTTTACATTTTTTATCCTTCTACCTCAACTGTTAGGATCTTCAAATCAAACCAATATCACCATCATTTCAGTGTTAAGTTTAGGAATCTAAGATATTATGTTCCCAAGACCTCAAAGAAGGTAATATATTCATTTTTCTTTTTAGCATCTGCACTATTTTCAGGTTCTATGTTTTAATTTCTTGACTGAGATGCTATTCTGCTGAAAACTTATCACATGGAATCATACTAAGTTTTTCCTACCTCCTTAAGATAGCATAATTGTGCATCAGAATTAAGGATCCAATTTCCATAGTTTTAAGACATCTTTTACTGGCTCTTTGAAATATCCATGATGATGGATGATTGGAAGCTTCTGTAGGGTCTATCTGTGCCCCTCCAATCAAGAGGCAATATGTGTGGTAGAAGTGATTGTTCAATAAATGTTTTCATTTGTACATGGCTCTCAATTATTTGGTAAATATGATGCCAGTCATGAGACGCTTGTATTTTCTGTCCTCGTCTCTTTCTCTGATGGTATTTAATGAGTAGATGTGAAAGGTTCCATTTTTAAAATCTCAAATTTAGAATCTTATTATCCAAGTGTTGTATTTTATTATCTTAAGATTCTCCTTTACATAGGCCTCTATGCTAAGTGCAATATTCAAAACCACCCCAACTTGTTAGTTTCCTAAGGTGTTGCCCTCTTTTGACATGTGGCATGGGATTGTCTTTCCTCTTTTTTAAGTTAAAAAATTGTTAAATAGGAATAGAAATACAGACGGTATACATTTTGTTTTTTGTTGATAATATATTCTTTGGCATGCTATATATAAAATTGAAGGGACTACATACTCCAGTCTCCCAGTACATAAAACGGGTTATTGTTCTCTTTATTTTCTAAGTTATCAAACTTGCTGATTTTATTTTATGTAAATCACTTCTCAATTTCAAATATTGTTTTCTGTAGATATGGAAATTGTCTTGTTGTTTGCCTCAAGAGCCAGTTTCTGGTAATAATATCTACTCCGTAAATACTGAAAATCTTACCTTTGGACTGGATGATGACGAACTTGATCAACTGAAAGTCGAAGATAGCAATTGGTTGATAAAAGTTAAAGAGGTATTTCATCTATTTATTGTGATATAGTGAGTCCTATTTATTTCCTATGCAACATTGGAGCAGAAGATTTAAAGGAAGGTATTAGGCAAAAATCAAATTGCGTAGGAAGAGAGCATATGTGAGACTAAGAATGTCTGGTAATAAAAGGAAGATAGAAAGTAGCTAGAGGGCATTAAAAATTTCTTCCTCTGTGTGCACGTGTTTGTTTCTTTTGCATTTATGTGGATACTTGAACATTTATATATTGTAATGTGGATACTTGAACATTTGCCCCTTCTCTGCTTATCACTTTGAGCCTGCTTATCACTGGCATATATAAGTAAGAAACTATGAGTAGCCGAATGTTGATATGTTGAGCTCTGGTTACACTATTTCATTGGTAGTTTTTGTTCTTAGATCCTGGACCATGGGATTTGGTAGAAGAAGGAGCAGCTCTCTCTTTGGCCCTATTTACACTTGGCTATTGCCATGGACCCAAATTGCAACCTATGTATGAGCAAATGCATTTCTATACCAAATGTTTCATGAGGAAATTGCCATAGATAGGCATTAATGGTTATCATCTATTCTTTTTCTCTTTCCTTGTTATTAAGATCTGGGATTGTTTGGATCATAAATCCAGCTGATATATTTCTTATTAGATCGGGGATTGTTTTTATCATAAATCCAGGTGATATAGTTCTTATTTGTTCATTCACAAAAATAAACAAGATACTAGCTTTTTCAGGCTGTAAATACGATACTTAGAAATCAATGGAAGCCCTGGAAGGTTCCTTGGACAGCGGAAACTATTTTACAGGTGCGACTCTTTTATAGAACTGCTTCAGCAATTTCTATGAAATCTAGTTGGCTGGGAAGTACATTTTGATATAAAATATGGGAAAAGGTAGTATGAGAGTTCCCTCACTCTGAGGGCACCCTTCTTGGCCATCCATGATTATATGGATAGCTAAGATTAGAACCCCTTTGGAGGGGTTCTAATCTCTACCATCCATGTGACCATGGATGGTAAAGATGTGGTGCCGTCAGAGTTAGGGCACCCTCAGACTAACTATTTCCTTTCTATTGGGGAACAAAATTGTTCCTTCTGTGTTGCTGTTCATTGCGCATCTTTTATTTGGTGCATAATCCTTCAACTTGGTTGTTAGATATGATTTATCTTTGCTGCTTGTGGGATCTGTCCAGGTTATGTTTCTATGGGTTTCTTCCTTCTGGTTGGTTGGATCGTGGATCATCCCTTTTCTTGCTCATATAGCTGGCTTCAGCAAGGGGACACTTACATACAGGGGACAAGCTTTATACAGTCTCTTAACAGATATGGCTGAGGGCCTCGCTGGAATTGCAATCCTAAATCGTTGCCTCTCGAGATTCCGGCCTCTCCCTGCCCACTGGTTTAGCTGCAGCCTTAAAGGCCACTGGCTGTTTGATGTTGTGGTTGCTTGCTTCATGTTCCCACTGGTCAATTGTCTCTCCCGGTTTAACATCAACTTATTCCCAGCCATGCCCACAACCCTAGTTGGAGCATCAGGTGTGGAGCAGTCCATCGTGGCTCGTGATCCTGTGGCCATGGTTCTGTATGCCATAGTAGTGTCAGTGTGTGCACCGGTGTGGGAGGAGATTTTGTTCAGAGGTTTTCTTCTTCCATCTTTGACGAGATACATGCCGGTTTGGTGCTCGATATTTTTAAGTGCAGTTGCATTTGCTTTGGCGCATTTCAACGTGCAGAGACTGCTGCCACTGGTATTCTTGGGCATGGTGATGGGTGCTGTATTTGCCCGCTCCAGGAACCTTTTGGCATCAATTGTATTGCACAGCCTTTGGAATGGGTTTGTCTTCTTAGATCTGATGAAATGATCATTCACTTCTACCTTGGTTCTCTAGAATTAAACTTTGCTATTCTTCATGTGCTTTTTCCTCTATTTTCACAAATAAATATAATGCAAATAATTTCTAACCTCTCCAAATATTTTTGTACTCCAATTGTCTCCTCTTCCCTCACGCTCTTGTTATATGCGCAACTTCCCCAATCCTTGCTAACCTGTAAAAAAATTCCTCCCCGGTTTAAAGTTAAAACTCACTTGTTTATATATAAATGTCATCTACACCCCAAGATAGGCACACTCTAAGCATTCCAGCCTATGGCCGCCTCGACAGCGAGGTTAGCAACAGCGGTGCTCCTCATGGCTGTGGCAATCACAACTCTCATCCCGCCCCGGCGTAGGCCTACACATCTACCAAATGGGCATGGCCAAAAGCCCGCAACGAGCTGGGCGAAGGCACCCTCCTGCAGGTCGAGTGCTTTAGGCTGATGGAGCAGCATTTGTTCAAGCCGGACACATTTACGTGGGTGAACATTTTGTCGGAGAGGCCCGGCTGCCATGGCGAGGTGACGGTGACGTACCCCGGAAAGCCGGGCCAGCAGGATAGGGTGGATTGCCAGTATGTGGTGAACAAGGAAGGGAGGCGGTGCAAGAGGACCATCTTCGATGACCAGAACCACGCATGGGATGAGAGTGGGGAGTCCATGATATGGTATTTAACGGGGGACGATGTGTATCAGGAGAACTTAAGAAAGATCAATGGTGTGGAAATTGGAGCGACAAATATCAGATATAGGCATTGCAAGCCATTTGAATTGGGAGATGTTGGTAATAGAATTGTTTGTAAATGAAACTTATA
This sequence comes from Piper betle, assembly GCA_033002965.1. Taxonomy (NCBI): domain Eukaryota; kingdom Viridiplantae; phylum Streptophyta; class Magnoliopsida; order Piperales; family Piperaceae; genus Piper; species Piper betle. The sequence goes on along the minus strand of JAURVB010000190.1, from coordinate 16,683 downwards.
GGGAACAAAAAACTTTTTGTTTATCAATATGAACTGTAGATATTAATTTTTTTCTTTTTACAAATTAAAGAGCAAATAATTACTGAGATAAACAAGGTAGATTGAAAAGGGAAGAAACATGAGTTTATATGAGTTTGTTCTTATATGAGCCAAAACTTGTTGGTTATAGGATCTCATCAAAGTAATATATAAGGTTGAATTATAATTATTTATTTGTATAATAATTTGTCAAGCATTGTTTAATTAGCTTTCGAGAAAGAAATTCTTACAGCAGGTACTTACGTTATGAATGCAAAGTTTCGCTTGCAAATCTTCTAAGGATGATCAAAACTAGGCAAATCTTCTAAGGATGATCAAAACTAGGCAAAGGCAAAATGTAAGGATGAATTCAGTTATATATTAGCAATATGAAAACTAAACAGGCAGTGGCTTCTGTCCTTATACTTTGCTGCAATCTAAAAGTCATATATAAGCTCGTGATGGCAGCGGAGCGGCGATGAAAGCGGTAAGGGCGGCGCCGAGCCATGAGAGCGGCCACGGCAGCGGCGAGGGCAGCGCTCTGGGGCGGCAGCTGGGCAACGATAATGACCATTTCACGTCTCTACCATCCAAAATCACTTTATTTTGGCTGCAAAGAGGTAGAAGAAGACCAAATATTTGATATGTTTTAATAATAACTCTTACAACATAATTTAGAGAATCAATTACTAAATCATTTAACATGAGTCGTGTAGAATTGACTTGGATATTGTTACAGATTTTTGTGGTGAAAAATACTAGCAAGAGGGTGGGCCCCCTAAAGGAGGTAGATGGAGACGTGGGTTTGTGGTTACTAAGCTCGCATGCGGGCTCCAAGCGAATGGGCTTAGCATCGCTTTAGTTAAAAACTCAAAACTCAATGTAACACTCCAATTCAATTTAACTCGATCGAATGAAAATATTAAATTTTGGATTGTTGTTCTTACTTATTTAAAATAAAATATTGACAAGATAAACTTAACCACTCAAAGTGTTAGAAGACGTAAGATTTGAGCAAATTTAGTACGCATCCAAACAAATGCGTGCACAGCGCCTAAGGTTGGGATCATGTCAATAGGATGTGTGCACAGCTCCTAAGGTTGGGATCATGCCAATAGAATGTGTGCACAACTCCTAAGGTTGGGATCATGCCAATAGGATATCCTAAATTATCCTAAATGAATTCGCGTTACAAAGAAGACTTCAAAAAGTTTAGCAAAATCTCCCCTATAATTAGTGTTAGGCCCTTTGGGCCCCAAAAAGGACTTGTAATAGGTAAGTCTCTCTTAATCCTAAAATTATCTTAAAGAATAAGGTTTCTTGTTAGCCTATATATAAGTCATTAATACCCTCTATGACTGGTGTGGGATAAACCCAACAACTCCCCTTCACACATCGAGTAACTCCAAAACTATCATTATCTGACAATCTCCCTATTCATCAGACAAACTCCCCTTAAAGCATCAGGTGTACCTATGAAGGAAAACAACCACAATCAGCGTAGGCAAAACTCGAATCTAACCTGACTCTAATACCACTGTTAGGCCCTTAAAAAGGACTTGAAATATGTGTCACGGGTCTCTCTTAATCCAAAAATTAGCTCAAAGAATAAGATTTTCTCATTAGCTTATATACAAGTCACCAACACTCTCTACGCCCAATGTGGGATAAACCCAACAATTAGAACGCAAGAAAATTTTCACATGTAAATATTTAACATTTAACTAAAACAAACACATAATATTTTAGTCATTCCATTTCATCACATAGATTCATTCTAGACTCATTTCATAGCATTTATTTCGCATTCACATCACATTTTCATAAAATACAACACATTTTAACATTCTTAATATGGTTTGTCTAATCTTCACATGGACCATTCTCCTGTAAAATGAAACAACACATAAGTTCCTATAACTCATGTTTCTTTGCTCCATAACATAATTTAGTGTGCCTAAATAATTTTAACCTTCAATTATAGGATTTTGAGGCTTGGAAAATTCTACATAAGATAGTTAGACCTGCACGCACCAGAGTATATCATCTACAAAACAAATAAAAAACATGTAAGTGATAATGATTTTTATATATTCCATCACAGAGCAAATATCCTATTCATTTAAAAATGCCCGAAGGCTCTCATACTTTAATAATGATAGTAGCTCACTAGTCTTGCATACTACTCACAATACACGGGCCTCACATCAGCATGAGCAAACTACAAACCACACAGAGAGAAAGCCAACTTCCCCATGAGTCATTCTTGGTTCTTACGCTCCTCCAACCAAACTTGTAACACCACACTATATAGAAAACACTCGACCATAATCAAAGATTATCAGTTCGAAAATAACTAATGGAAAACATTCTAAACTAGAATATTGATGACACATCATTTACGAAAAACTTCAACATAAAATGGGATATCCCCACCCACACCATCATACTAAAATATGGCCAATATAACCTAATCATAAACACTGAGCTAAACATCCATATGAATCGGAATACTAAACAGTAACGTGCTAGTACTATGCATTAGTCAAAATCTTGTCGACAATAGTATGCCCATGGCTAATATGACCTAAACTGATTATAACTGATATATTGCATGATCTAGATACACTCAACGGAGAGTACACACATGCTAAAATATTAACCGCCAAATCCATCATGTGTGCATAAAAAATCTGAAATTCATACAATAACTTTAAGGTCTAGGAAGAGGCTAATAAATAGTGCTAGAATAACTTTTGAGCTGGATCTCATCTTTTTAAAACTCATCAGAGGATCTGAACCTTGAAGGTTTATTAATCCAAAAAATTGATAAAGTAGATAGTGGGATCAAATAAACGCCATTAACTATGTCCTACAATATGGAAACAAAACAATGTAGAGCCAAGTAGCATGTTAAATAGAGAGGAGTCTTAATAGACATCTGAGGCAAACTCCATGGGCAAACTTCACGTCCTAGCTGATTAATCCATGTATACTAAACCATGTTACTTGTGTAGGTACTCAAAGCAAAGAAAAAACATGGGTTGGAGGAACATTTGAGCTTTGTTTTGCATATTGAAGAACTTATGTGAAGACCAGGTAAACTAACCGCCTGAAGAATAAAATAAAATTGTAATGAAAATGATCGATGATCTGATGTGTACGAGGTGGAACACCTCTGAAATGCTTCTTAATTCATTTAGGATGTCTTTGCATGTTTTGGTATGATCATGTGTGTTTTGGTTGCATATTAAAATCCCTCGAGCCTTCCAACTTTTGATACATTGAGCGGTTAGGTCTATCTTGTGGGTTGGCTTTGCATTTAAGTTTAGTAAGAGTAGTAGTCTAGGATTTAATACATTGATTCGGCTTACATTGGTAGCTGAATTTTGGTGTTATATAGAGATGCACAAGATATTCAGGATAATTTAATTGAGATATCTGGCATACTAATCGAGAAAAAGATCTTGATTAAATTATAAAAAATAACTTATGGTTTTGGGTCAATTATTTAAATTCAACCCCGATAATAATTTTGTTTTAGCGACTTTAGATTAGAAGAAGTTGAAGCATCTTGAGTCAAACCCACACCCGTGCATATGGATCAAAAATTATCATTATTAAAATAATCTTGTATAATTTTGTTGCTTAATATAACTAAATTAATTACTATTTAACTTAAGATTTTTACACCGTAATCATTTACAACCAAATACGAGTTAAAATATTATTATTTTAATTATTTATTTAATTAATCAACTTGAGATGTGAAATGAGGTAGCTCAAATACGATCAAGAATTATAAAATTTTAATCTTTTTATAGTTTTGGCCGTTATTAGGTAAATTTTATAAATTTCGGTTGTAACAAATATTTTATTTTATTTTACAACCAAAAATTACAACATTAATAAAAATTAAAATTTTAACACAAAATCAACAAGAAATCTAATAGATCTACTAGATATGAAAATGATCCACTTATTTGCATGCCTAAACGAAGAGATCTACTTGGAAATACAACATTATCTTGCCTGAAACAAAAGAAAAAAGGGAGGAATGGAAGCATACCTCATGGGGAAGAAGAGGATGGGAGGAGGTGGACAAGGTGGTGGAGGCGAGGAAGATGGTGGAGAGACCGAAGAGGAGGCGGGGAAGGTGGAGAGGTGGTGAGGGCAGCTGCCAAGGGGAGAGGAGGGGAGAAAATGGGGAGGAAGGGGAAGGGGCCAGGGTTTTCACCATGCAGCTGCCTATGCCCAGCGTCGTGGCACTGTGCACACACAAGAGCCACTTGCACACACACACACACACACAATGCTATGACTTTAGTACCTCAGCACCATGGTGCTGAGAGCCAGAATCGGGCCTGAAAAGGGAAAACAAGAGGGGAAAAGAGAGGAAGGTTCAAGGTAGCTTTTAAGGATCATCAGGGCTATCAAGTTATGTCGAAATGATACATCAAAGCAACAAAAATTCTAGCCTAACATGACACCAAAGATGAAACAAAACACATGCGAACACAACCCTAATCTACACAACACAACTGAACAACTCAAACCACCGACTTGGAAATTGGGGGCAACTAGAAAACTCAACAATGGATATGCCTAATGCCAAAACCCACAACAACACACAAGGATTGTCATAGCACAAAACCAATCGAATCGGATTGACTGTGTGCTACTCGAATCGAGCCAACAACAAACCATACATTAAACATTGGGTCGGCGGGCCAGGTTTTGTACTCAGACTCTACTTGGCATATCATGGAGTGGAGTCAACTCAAAACCAACTCAAAATCATTTATATTAAATTTTAAATTATGTAAATAAAACTTTATTGAAATTAGTATATATTACTTTTTTGACGTTTGAAGCTAATTAATACATGATTTATATTATTTAAAATGTCAATTTAGCTAATAAAAAAATTGTTTTGATTACTTATTTGACATGAATCAAGGAGTCAATTACTAAATAAGTTAATATTAAGTCATAGATAGAGTTTGGGTTGATAAACCATGGAGTTGAGTCAACTTGGGAAGTTTTTGAAGTCAAAAACGAATTTTAAAACTATGGGCATGGTAAGCCACGAGAGTATTTTGAGTTAAAAATGAATTTTAAAACTATGATTTTAAATAAGACTAATCGTTAATGATAACATGTAGTTATCAATATATATATATATATATATATATATATATAGGGTAATGTTTTTCAGAGCAAGGGGCAGAAAAAATTTTCTACCCCAAGCTCTCGTTCTGGGCCGTCCGATTACAAGGACGGCCCAGATCTGATCTACTTTTTTTAAAAAATATTAAAATTTGATCTGAACCGTCCGATTACAAGGGTGGTCCAGATCGAATGTTAAAAAAAACCTTGCTCCGCCACCCCACCGCCGTTCCGCGGCCAGATCTGGCGGCCGGAGCCAGGGCGAGGGAGGGAGAGCGGGGGCGGCAGAGCAGGGCCGGGGGAGGGAGGGCGGGGGCGGCTGAGCCCGGGCAAGGGCGAGGGGAGGGAAGGGGGCGGGGAGCGGCCCCCGCCTCGCCGCGGCCAAATCTAGCGGCCGGAGCCGGGGCGGGGGAGGGAGAGCGGGGGCGGCAGGGAGCAGGGGGCAGAGGGGAGGGAGGGCGGGCGCGGCGGAGCCCGGGCAAGGGCAGGGGGAGGGCGGAGCGGCCCCTGCCTCCTCCCACCCCCTCTACCTGCCCCCGCCTCGCCCCCGACCCACCTCCTCCGCTCCCCCTCGCCCCCTCCCCCTCGGCCCACCTCCTCCACCCCCTTTCGCCCCCTCCCCCTCCGCGCGCCCCCCTCTCGCTCCCGCCCCTCCGCCCCCTTCCCACTCCGCCGCCCCCGCCCTCCCTCCCCCGGCCCGGCTCCTCCGGCCACCAGATCTGGCCACGGCGAGGCGGGGCCGCTCCGCCCTCCCCCACTCTCCCTCCCCGGCCCGGCTCCGACTGCCAGATCTGGCCGCGGCCGGGAGTCTACAGTAGCTTTTTTTTTAAATCAATAAATCTGGGCCGTCCTTATAATCAGACGGCCTAGATTAATACCAACCTCCCAATCTAACACTTCTGACTCTTAGGCTAATCCAATTTTGTCCTTACCATTCATATCTTCCAAACCTTGAGTAACCTCTAGGGTTTTAGACACAATTTTATTTACACTAAATGAATTGGATACCCCTACTATCTAGTGGTCATTCTTCTTTAGTATCTTACAATTTATTAGTATACCGTACAGACCGAATTTTCTCTATGAAGAAATAGCTTGAACCCCCTATTATAATTGTTATACCAACCTTCCAACTTGATACTTCTAACTCTTGGGCTAGTCCAATCTTGTCTTTACTATTCACATCTACTCTTAGGCTAGTCCAATCTTGTCCTTTACTATTTATATCTTCCAAACCTTGAGTAACTTCTATAGGTTTTAGACACAAGTTTATTTACAATAACTGAATTGGACGCTCCACTTAGTCCCTATGTTCTTAAGAACTTGTTGAAAGTAGTCTTTTAATCGCATGGGTGATGTTCACCTACACACCTATAAGTACTTACCATTTAAAACAATGGAAATTAATACCATAAAAGAATGATCAATGCTTATAAAAAACAAAATTACCTAAGAAAAGTGGACTATTAGACTTTCAACAAGGTAAGGATCAATTTGCATAGTTTTATCAGAAATACGGCTAGATACTTACCATTTAAAACAATGGAAATTAATACTATAAAAGAATGATCAATGCTTATAAAAAAATAAAATTACCCAGGGAAAGTGGACTATTAAACTTTCAACAATATAAGGATCGATTTGCATAGCTCTATGGGAAACATGGATATGATACCACTTGTAACTGATCAAAATTGTAAATTAATAGGTTAAGTCATTTCTTTAAAATTGGTTAATCAAAGTTAAAGATATAGTCCACTCTTACTTATAAACATAATTTTACCCTATCAGGTATTATATGTGAGATTAAATTAAAGGAGTTTATATATATATATATATATATATATATATATATATATATATATATATATAAAGTCCAACATCAACGTGTTTTTGGGTTTAGTTAAAGGGGAGGTAAGTACCAAGCTTGAAACTCACAATTCTTTTACACTTCTTTACGTGATATTAATTTGTAAAACAATATTTAGCTGACTTTCTAAAAAATAAATATTTTGATTTAAAAATAATGGTTTAAAGTGTTATTTGACCAAAGCCACGTCCCCTAAAACAGTCTCAGTTTTGAAGGCGGAAATATCCTTTTTTTAAAGTCTATTTTTAGCGATTCTACAACTTATTTTGGCAAAAAAAATCATAAACAAATTTATTTTTACATACAGACTAATGATATCCCTTATCTTTTGAACTCAACCAAGTATGGATTCTTTTATCTTTAAATTGGATAAAAAATAGAGCAATTTATATGAATATTTAATTAGAAAAAGTAAATTTTTATGGATATCTATATAAATTGATTAATCATATAACTATAACGAAAAATATGCAGAAAACTGCACTGACACTGATCTAAGATGAACTTGAAAGGACTCCACTCCATAAATGTGCGAATCAAAAATCTAAGTCCCCAGTTTTTAACTATGCACTTAAAATGTTTTAACCTACCAAATTACACGATTTCTAATACATCACAGAGATTTCAATTTTTTTTATAAAGCTAGCCGTAAGCTAGCTAGATCAGAATTACATGTGATAAAAGTTGAGAATGAGATAAACTCCATGAAATATTATTGTAATTAATCATGTCCAGTACCTTGAAAATTGGGTTGGGGTGGGATGAATTTTGTTGTGATCTTGAATTGCAGGTTAACGAGGATGGCACTAGAAGTCTCTTAACAATGTAACTTGAGTTTTCCAGAGCCTTCAACCTCATATACAACAAGAGCAGTCAAGTCATATCTCATTACGAATCACCGTCCAGAGACCACACAACTGATACGGATTTGCCCAACATTTGGGGCGATGAAGACCCACAAAAAGAAACACATGGGGACACTTGACAAGGACTAATCATCGCCTTGTATCAATAAATTATGGTATGCCATTCTTCATCTGAGAGTTGCAAGAGCTAGCTATTGATCTAACGCTTGCACATTGCCACAATTGGGCATCATCATCATCTCGTAGACAATCTGGCTCTTAGGGAGAAGCAACGAGCAATGGGCATCATCAAGCATGGAAGGCGAGAGGAGCTTTCAACCACAAGGAAGTGGGCTTGCATGGCAAGGGAGCATAAGACTAGATGTTTTATAATTTGGAAATGCGTAGTCTTGCTTCTACGTTGCGATAGCTGTGAATAATCGATATCTGCACTTTTGATATTTGATGATAAAAAGCTTTTTTTTCCAAAGCAGCCTTTTTTAAATTTTTTTAGTGAAAAATTAAAGGCCTCGCATGTTGGTCCAGCAACAGCTGCTAGAGCTAAGCATACATTCCATGACCTATTCCTAAAAAATCAAATGTGATCAATCCACAAGATCATTCCCCAATATATTTTAAAATCACCATCAATGCCTCCATCTACTGTGATTATATTAGCCAATAGGTAGATTATATATATCGGACAGATTGCTTAATCATTTCTTTTATTGAAAGCATCAATAAATCTCGTCGTGTTATCACGATAATATGTTATGGGCATTGAGTTGTACCGATGATAATAAGATGTGTGAGCGGGAGTTAGGACTGCGTACATAATTTATAAATTTACTTTATTATGATATATTAAATGTGATTTCTGAATAAAGTAGAGGTATTCAGGCCTTGGGGAGGCGGGCGGCAGGACATGGTCCAGAAGGGCAAGGGGGGGATGGGGGTGATCGATGAAGGCGGCCACGACACCGGCAAAGCCGGCTAGGGCTGGGATGGGGGTGATCCGTGAGAAAAAAGTGGGGCAAAGGATGGGCTTAGGTGGGATGGCAATGAGGGGTCGGAGTGGTGCAATTAGAGGGTGGGTTGGCCCAGTGGTGTGCGCCGGCGGTCGGAAAAGGCGGTTGGGCTTGGGTAAGGGTGGACGAGGGAGAGAGAAGGGAGAAAAAGTCCAAGAGGTGGCAGCGAGGGTGACAAGGGGGTTGGAAGTAGCCGGATGCTGGAGGGGGTAAATAGTGGTATTTAGAAAGGGGAGACTCAGGTTGGTTGGGTGGAGAAAATAAAAGAAATAATTTAGTTAATAAAAAATAATTTATTCACAAGTCAATAATAATAAAATAAAATTTAAATTTATAAAATATAATATAATAAAATTTAATAAAATAAAATCCAACTAATAATAATCTAATAATATATTTTAAAATAATACGGGGACAAAAATTTTAACAAATTTAAATAAACTATTTTTTATCCCATTTTTAATAAATCAATCCCGGACTCCTTTTCCGATTTAGATTCAACGTCATGTTACCATTTAAGTCTCCTCTCACCGCATCGTCACCACCATCGTCGGCAAGGCCGTTGCCCCTCTTCGCCCACTTCCACTTCAACCGCCTCGCCGCCTCCGGCGTCTTCCCCTCCGCGGACGAACTCCTCCTCCTCCAGTGCGGCTTCTTCGCCTCTGTCGCGCGCCTCCGCTGCCGCCCAACAAGGTACCTCAATCAGCCGCTCACTGTTGCCGTCGGCGGGCTGGCCAAGTGGTTGGATATCCTACTGAGTTATTCATCACCACAATTTGCTGGGAAAGGTGATTTTTTCCCCCAAAAATCTAAGAGGACGCTTTCTATGAAGCAAGTAAAAGAAAGTTTGTAGTTACGTGGGGAGGGATCATGGAAGATGTTGTCTTTGTTGTTTTTTTTCTTAACTTTGCTGTGGGGGATGGGGGTTTTGATGCCATCTTTGGCCCCCTCAATTTCTTGCACAAACTGTAGGGGGTTTGAGTTGAGGCCAACGTTGGGTCTCCCTAACTCCCTCCATTTACATGATTGTTTTTTTTTTTTTTGAGTTAAAACAGTAGCCAACCAGGTGTTGAGATATGCTTTGATTGATTTTTGTTTGTGTCAGGATCTGTACGAGGATACTATTCTTGTGGGTGAATTTTAGCAGCGGTCAAGATGGTAAGATTTAGTCTTTGTTCATGTGTTGGATATATATATTTTTTCATGTTAGAGTGATTGGTTTGATTTGATGCAAATTGTGGATGTGGGGGCTTTGTTTGTGACTCTTTTGGCCACAAAAGTTTTGATGGTTTTATGTGATTGTTCCTGCGAATGTTCAGACTGGAGAAGGCAGCATCGATGAGGGGTCGTGGACTTGTGGGTATTTAGGGCAAGGAATAGGGCATACAAGGAATTGCCAATTTCCCGTCCAAGGTTCATTTGATCCTTGACTACTTGCTCTTTTATGATTCGTATGTTTGCTCTTTTGATTAAGATGCTTCTTTATGACCTGTTGACATGCTTTTTTGTGTTATTAGGGTGTAATTATTTTATTTAGCCATTAATCAGTCTTCATTTTACTTTACTCTTAAATTGGTACCCAATGACTTTTATGTACAGATTGTATGAGTTTTACGTACATACTGATTGATCTGGCTGTGATGTTATGTAGGTGGTTTATAGTCCATGTGATGATTGATGATTGGGTCATAATCCACTCACGCAAATTTATGCCTTTTATTTGGCAATTCTCGAACAAGATCATCTCTTATCTCTTTCCATTTTGTATACAACTATTACATATAGATGTCCTGCACTTGAACCCTTTGAGTTTGTTGAGTTGTGATATGCAATAAGTAATACACTCATACAGTGACATTGGTGATACATACGATGCTTGGCTTCACATGTATTATTAATACTGCATTAGGTATATGGTGTCCCAAAGTATATTTTCATCAGTGATGTTGACTGCTTTTGTGACTAAATTATCATACTTTTTGTATAAATCTGTGGGTTAGGAGAACTTTTTGTACAATTGAGTTTGATTCATCTACATTGTGGGTTTTATCTATAAGATTATAAAGCCAGAGAATTCCTTCTCTCGGACAAGTCTGAGAATGCATTAATTAAGTTTATTTTTGGCCTTTAATGCCACTGGTTTTTGTCCGTTTTGTTTTCCACAAACAAGGTAAGCTATATATGCCCTCTTCAAGTTTTATTTAAATATGCAAGGTGTTTTTCCATGCCTCCTACTTAAAAATTTTTGGATGTGGTTAGTGGATTCGTGGAGGTCAAGGTCACTTGCTCATGGGCGGGTTATTACTTTGAAATGAATGATTTGATTTTATTTGGAATGTACTGCAGGCATTTTCTATTTAGCTTTTATGGTAGTGAAAATTGGTATTGATCTTAATTGAATTTTTTATTAATTGGGTTTTAAATGAATTTATCAATATAGGTGCAATTTTCTTAAATTTTTGAGTGGTTAAATTGGGTGAATGTGAAAGCTTTCAATAAATTTTATCTTTGTTTTTTATTTTACTTTTATTTATTTGATGTTGTTGTCTGTGGTCAACATTCTTTTTTCCCTACTCTCTGAAGATATTATGTTATTCATTCTATGTTGAGGATATTGTGCTTTTATCTGCTTTATGTTTTCAGCTACTTTCTTTGCACCATTGGGTAATGTTGTACTTCTTCCAATTGGATCAATGACTGCCATGGTGACCATGCTGCTGGCAAGGTTTGTCATGATGTTGAAAGTTTAGTTTTATCAATGATATTTACTGGCTGATTGTAGAATGTTATTTAGAATTGGTTGTTCAAGAAATGAGAATAGCATAGTGATTTTTAAAGGATTGTTATATGATTTGCATTATATTACTGAAATATGTGTGGTTTATGAAAACTGCTTTAAAGCAAGAACTCATGTTTGCATATAAATCTTTGTGGCTAAAACAAAACTCATTTTTTTATCTATTAGTGATCTAAAGTAAACCGGCCTCGTGTCAAATTACAGTAAGATACTATCTTTCAATCCATTTTTTTTTTCAAGGATATTTTCTTAGGATCTAGATTTATGTATGATTTTTCATTTTTTCAAGTTCCTCTTCTGCCTATACATAACCTTAGTCCTCTACTCTAAATGTTGGTTTTCATGCATTTATATGCTCTACTTATTGTTTCATTGCTTCAATGTATCTTATCGGTCTTCTTCATGTAGATAAAGTTTAATTTAATGATAATCAATATTGTGCCCGTTGATGAATCAATGTTAGCCTTCTTAAATCTGTAAACTACTATTTATATCATTTATGCAAATGAGGATATATGCATCATCTCATTATGCTATATGAGACAAAAAAAGTTGTTGTATATTAAACCTTTTAGATTCAATTGATATTTGTATTGACAGAGCTAATATTTTTTAGAATTGATTGGTAGAGAATGTGATAGTTTGTTGTATTCTATTGCAAAGGATACATGATTTATAATTGATGAAAAACTTTATGTTTTAAATCTAAACATAGAATCAATTGGGAACCTGTCATTTGCATTGAAATATGATTGGACTTCATAATTAGCTGAATAAAATATGCTGATGACCATTTTTTGAACACACATATATCCCCTTCTTTATTTTTGATACCTGGGAATCTTTCCCCATTTTATTTTGATACGTAAGAATCAATCCTCTTTTAATATCCTCTTACTGTGTATTTTAAATTCCCTTTTTCATTTCTTGCTATCTCAACATGCATGCCCATAATCTATAGGGCTTATGTCAATCATATCGTTTTCATGAAAATATACAATCTTCTTGGCACAGGAGTTTTTTTTTTTTATTTGTGAAAGTTTTGATTTGTATTGGTAGGTGTTGTGTGTTAATTCTGGTTTATATGTGTGCCTTTTCAGATGTGTAATAGTTTTATGGTTCAATTATGCTGGAAAAAATGATTTAGTAGAATATATTCTTTTCGTTTTAGCTATAAGTTGGAAGGTTGTATAACATTTTGTTTTTGAAATATTATGAAATTATTTTTGTTATGAAATACATTCTTGGAACCACTTTTGGGATTATCTCAACAAAGATCTTTGTATGGAGGGAATACAAGTTAAGTTCGGCAAGGTGGTTTTGAATACTATTTCATTGATTACAACAACACTTATTGTACTTGGCATGGATAACTTTCTACTCTGTAAGCAAAGAAATTAAATTATAAGAGGGTACGTAATTTAGTAAGGTGGCTTACGGACATTGCAAGTACTTTTGTCAAATAAAATATTTATAACATGAAGTCGCATAATTAAGAGGTATGACTAAAGCTCTTTCCTTATAATTACTTAAAAGTTCAAATTTTTTAAAGTCTTGTAACTAATCAAGGTCGTAAGATGCTTAAAAAAGTATGGTAATAACAATTAGGTATTTTTTAGGGTAAAATTTTTAATGCTCCTTGTATACGACAGCTATCATATTTTTTTATTAGATCGTAAAGCTAAGCCTTTTATCTGGGGGTGGGCATAATTTATAGAAAAATGAAAACTAAACCAAACCAAAGCATTTCGGTTTGGTTCCGAATAAATTTATATTTCTGTTTTCCGTAGGAATATAGATAAACTAAAGCTATATTGATATTTTGGCTTAATTAAACCAGACCAAATTAATCTAAATATCCGAACTTTTAAAAATATTCTAAAATTTATATTTTATGTTAATTATCATGAAGATATAATGTTTTTATGATACATATTAATTTGTTCAGTATGATATATAAGTTTAGAATTACTTATTAAATGAACATGCTTAGCAAAATAATGATATAAATTTTATTAAATAATTTTTAAAAATATTATTTTTTATAACTTATGATATAATTTGGTTGCCGAGCCGGATTAACAGAAATATTTTGGTTTGGTTCAATTTAAAGAATAATTGGGTTTGGTTTTGATGACTAAATCCATGAGCGAAATGTGCAGTTGATTCGGCACCCAACCACGGAATGCTCACCCCTACTTTCAACTTTAACCTTAGTGATTCTGTACCTAATGACTAGGGCCAAAAGGATTTACGAAGAAAATTGAATCGATGGTCAATAAGTAGAGTGATAGCCACTGCTCAGAGGCAGAGGGAGAGTAGATAAGATATACATGGAAAGAGAAAAAGGGTGAAGGGTAGCTCATAAATTTACATTCCAAAGTAGTAAGTAAGCGTCATGAATTGAAGAATGCATATGGGAATTAGGAGGGGTCGCATGTAGCACATATCCGTGAGTCACATACCGCTTTGAATGAGTCCGGACCCTGTGCCAACATCCCCTAAATCACCCCAATTCAATGCCATTTATGACCACCGATTTGATTCCCCCCACCCCTTTCGAATTCATTGCTCTAACTTCCACTTTGTCCTCTTGTTGTGGGTCGTTGAGTTCACTTCAATGCTCCCCCTGCCCTCTCCTCCCTTCTTATTCTCTTCCCTTCTCTTTTTTCTTCCCCAACTTTCCCCTCTTCTCTCTACCTCCGCCTTCTTCATCTCCTCTCATGAAAATCAGGAAACTTTTCCTTTTCGGTTTTCTTGTGAAACCCTTTTTTTTGCTATAGTTAAGCGCCATCCATGTTTACATGTTTGGTATATGCATGTACCATGTGTTTGGAATGTTGTTTATTTTGACATTGTTGCATTTCTTTTCTTAGCTTTGGAGTGTTCTAATTTGCAGCGCTTCTTTTGGAGAGACAAAAGGTTACTGTCATGGAAAAAAAGAAGTTACCATGGGAGGATGAGGGATAACAAGGATGGAGGGTGGTAAACGGGATATTGGTCCGGTTCAATCGAAAACCAGGTCCCAATGTTTTCATAGGGCCTGTGATTTTGATTGAGCCGTGCCAATATCACGTACCACCCGTCCACAACTGTCCACAAGTGCTTTAAATTATAGTCAGTTGAACCAATTGAGAGTATCATTCTAGTCTCCATAACTTCTCCTAACTGTTTTAATTTTTTTATATAACTATATTGATTAGACGATCGAGTTTTGTAATGAAAATGAAGTATACGATTGATAAAAATTAAGCATGTTGTCTATACCATCATACATTTTTTGAGGTTGCCCGTAATTATTCAAGATCTCTTCAATAGTTGGTTGTGCTTAATTGAATGTTGCATGTCACCTTCTTGTCATTGT
The DNA here is from genome assembly GCA_033002965.1 of Piper betle. Lineage (NCBI taxonomy): Eukaryota > Viridiplantae > Streptophyta > Magnoliopsida > Piperales > Piperaceae > Piper > Piper betle. The sequence continues at coordinate 1,592 of JAURVB010000190.1, read as the reverse complement.
CCATTTGATGGTGATGACGGTTTATTTAACAAAGTCTTGACACTATCGTTGTTTTTCTCGCCAAACTAGCCATTAATTTGGAACCTTTTTTGGTGCTGATCTAATTCTGTATTTTCTTTTGCTGAGGCCAAGTGATGGGAAAATTTGTTAAAACTTCATTGTTGGTGATCTCAATTAAAAAAGACAGAGTGTGAGAGAGAAGAAAAGAAAGGAGATCATCAAATGGCCGTTCAAAGTTAACAGAAGTTTGTAAAATCCAATGCCACTTCAGAATAGACTAAGAAACATTTCGCGGGAGAGCTGCAATTGTGTACGTCGACATTTATGTAACAAGAAACTAGAAGGAAGTGTTGTATTGTATTTATTGCCCGTGTTTTTCTGTTTCTGTATAGAAAAGCTTAGGCGCTGTCTTATTTTAGGCGTTGATTGCGAACAATCATTGATGTACCTGATTTGCGAACAATTTTGAGGGAGAGTATATTATGTAACTATCCTTAAATATCAAATTTTTTGCTCTTAAGTTAATGTACGTATGTCTTCTTGGCACTTATTGGTGCACTTAATTAAAACTCGGCGCTCTTATTAAATTACTTGGTCTATCAAGAATGCATATCTAACTTCACTACAAAAGAAACGTATAAGTAGTGACAAATTTTAGTTTTTTTGCCAAGGCGACAAATTTTAGTTGATTTGAAAAGGGTTTTAAAATTTAAATAAAATTAACAAGTTAGTGATAAATTTATTGTCGTTGATGTTATGTTTTCTTATAGGCACTTAAATAAATTATTTTCAAATTTCAAGGCTAAAATTTAAATACGGGCTCTTGGCAAGACCCAGCTCAAATGCTTATTGATTTTGAGAGAAGTTATATCTTTGGCCATGCACATTCTTGCTTAGTTCTAGTCAGCCGTTCCTCTTTTCCCTACCTTTCCCTACGATCTCCCTTCTTCAAATTATTCTAGCCCAGGGGAAAATGTATATTCTGAAAGTGTGAGTGTCTAATTGAATTTTCTTTTCATCAAACTCTTCCTACAGAAAAGTAGGCATTTCCTAAAGTTTTGTATAATCTTCAGTTAAATGTGATGATTCAATTTATTAATAATGTTCATTTAAAAAGGTTATTTTATAATTAGATGTTCTTAACCCTTTTGGAGTAGTGCTTGTAAACAATTTTTTTTGGAAATTAAGATGTTTGTGCGTGATTTTGTTTTATTTTTCCAGAGCTTGTGCATGATTTACTTGCGTGCGCCTCACATGAGGGTGGTGTCGGAGTAATCTATACAAATATATATCTCTATATCTACATATATTTATACATATAAAAACTAAAAAAATTTAATATAGTGTCATCATCGCATGTCTTTTAATTATTTTACAATATTATTCTTGCTTACAAAAATATTAAATTGAAGTATTTTAATTAAGAGCTACCATGTGCTTTTTAACTATTTTATAATATTATATATCCTTTATTTCCTATTCATAAAAGTAAATTAAATTACAAATTTACCTTTTAATTATTACCGTTAGAAATAGAAAATCTAGTTCTTCTAAAACAAGTTAAGTTCAACAATTCTTCAGCAAGGATACTG
>JAURVB010000188.1:0-50936 GCA_033002965.1 Piper betle | reverse complement strand
ATTTGAACCTTGCCCGTTTAGAAGTGCGTGACTAGTACAGTATCGAGAAACATGTGCCTACTGTTAGCTGATTGAACTAGAGCCACTTAGGAGCCGTTTCTGAGATTTGTCATTGATTGACTGTTCCACAGACTGATCACCTGTGGCATAGTAAATCATGGTGATCTTAGAGACAAGTCCATAGACCTACCGAGATTTTAGCCACCTAGTACGCTACATAGGGATTTTATTTCCCCTGCCATTTGCATGACACCCTAACCTTACCATAGATCAGAGTGACATACCTATGTAGCAAGTTTTTCTTGGCCTAATGGATTCCCTGTTTACCTTGCATCAGATACCACATGTGAGGATGAGATGTCCCCTATTGAGAGTTCTTGAGCAGTGTGACTAGATTTCCATGAGATTCAGCCTCCTTCCTATAACCCAAAGATGACATACAGCTTTCCACTCACCCCTCTAGATATTTCAGTTCTACTATCAGTTGTCCAGATTATTGAGATGAGTATACATTGACCAGAGTACGTCACAGACCAGATGCGGATTCTCCAGCCCCATGCAGAGTATGTTATCATACTCCTTGAGACACGCTGTGTATGTACAGGTGTTCTCGCCTCCTTTCAGCAGTAGTTAGTGGTTGTATAGATAGTCACCTGAGCCGTAGTATGCAGTAGAGTCATAGTAGCTATCCTTGTTCTCTTATAGAACAGAGTGAGATACTGGACTCAGGACCGAGTCAACTAGGACCCTGTGAGCGGTCCAGTTCCTTATACAGGGACACTTGAGAGTTGGATCTAGACTGGCGACAGTGAGCCGTGCAGCTCATTAACCTATACATCGTACCTAGTAGGAAACTCATAGCACACTCTAGGATGGTTGTAGAACCTAGGAATGGAGTTTCTCGAGGGTACATGTAGGTGACTTTTCACAGATGAGGATCAGAGGGACATAGGTAGATATTAGCAGGTAGGCCTTGCCCTCGACGTAGTCTTCCTAGATATAGCTTAGCGTAGCACCTTGCGGTACTCTAGAGTATCTGCTTGACCAACCCAATAGGCCCTTAGGGGTGACCTAGGGTTTTTCTGCCGAGTTAGCAGTAGGGATCAGAACAGAAGAGAAGGATGATGGTCATGTCAGAACAGGCACAGACAGCTTAGAAACAGAATGTTGATATTGACAGGATTATAAGCAAAACCCGCCATAACGGCGCAGCTACAGTGAGGATTTACATGACTATCGAAGAGTAGAGGATACAACTGGTGTGTATCTAGCTTCCAGGTAGTAGTTCAGCAGAACCTCCTTGAGTTAAAATTTCGAGGACGAAATTTTTATAAGGAGGGAAGATTGTAAAACCCACGATTCGAGTCAGGGTTTTATATTCAGAACCGGTCGGTTCGACCGTTATTTTCGAGTTGAGTCAGTTTCAGAACACGTGTACTGAGCCGACGCTGGTCTCGTGTATGAGCCATGAGGGTCATGTGTACCCAAGTATATGATGATAACGTCATGAACACAGCAGAAAAGAATGAGTTATCAGAATATATGAGAGTATGCAGTTCATTTTTTTATTATGATATATAATGGATCGTAGAATTAGTTTTAGGCCGTTACCCGCGTTATGACGCGTTACGGGCATTTTGGGTGGGTTGATAGTTCTAGAGCATATCATTATGATTTTTTGGTGTTGTTTGATTTTAAGGGATTTTTTCCCATATTTTTTGGAATTTTTTTACGACTTAAATATTATTTTTGACTCGAGTCGGAGACGAGTCAAGTAATATTTACGACTTTGCCACCACACACCCTCGCGCCCTTCTTTTCTTCCCCAAACCCTCGCTCGACGCCGCCCTTGTGCGCGTCGCCGTGGCCACTACTGGCTCCGCCTGGCCGCCGATAGTCGTCGCCTAGCCCCGCGACGACGTTGCCGTGCTGCCCCGACCAGGTCTGGCCCCCATCGGACCACCGCGACGCGAGGAAGCCACGCCACGACGCCGCGCCTGCGTTGCGCTTCCGTCGTCGATTCTGCCGCCGGCGACCAGCGCCGCCGCGATCGGTCGGTCGCCTCAGCACCCTCAGCCTTTCAGCGACCTTCCCCGACCGGAACGGAGGCCATCGCCGCCGTGGTCGGCCGGATCTAGCCACCATCACCGCCGACTCTGTTTTATGCATTTTTCGGCGAGCCGCCACCTCTGTTGGCCGCGTCGACCTCGTAGATGAGTCGGGCTCGCCGAGCCGGTTCCGAGGGTACCCAACACGACCACTTTCCGGCCAATAGACGCCGCCGGCGATTGTCGCCGGAAAACTACCGAAAGACGTCGGAAAACCGCCAGCAGCTGTCGGAAAACCGGCGAAAAATTGGAATTTCTGGAATTCACCGGATCTTCGGCAGGGCTCACCCAGTCGAGCCCGATCGAGCTTCGGACGCCGATGAGCGCCGAATTTGAGTTCCGAGACACGCGACGGAACCCTAACCGTCGCCGATTGTCGACAACGTGAGGTATAATTACCTCCGATTGATTTATTTAAAATTGATGATAATTGTTAGCATAGCATGCTAGGGTTGATTAATTATTATGATGAATGCTAAGATTATGAATGAAGTAAACATGTACATGATGTGATTAATAGGGAATGAAGGTTAAATGAGCTAATGAAGTAAAATAAATTTGAGTATGATAATCGAGTACAACGTAACTTAGGAAATATAATAAAATAGGTGTTAATAGGATAAGTTGGAATTATTTTTACATTTATAATTGTTGATTGTTATGGTTGATGTTTGTATTGTGGTGTGATGGTCATGTTAGATTTTGATGCATCATTTAGTTAGCGGGCGTTAGTATTTAGTTTTGATGTGTAGGTACGGAGTAGGAGCTCGCCGCCTAGGCGCGATGACACGCTTGGAGCTTCTACCAGGTCCGTTTAGGACTTCGTCTCTGATTTTATGATCTTTTCTATTGTATGTTTGATTTATTGTCTGCAGGACGGGTTAAGTGGCGTTTTATCGGATCCCACTTAACTCGGGCCATTTAACCGAACATTTTCCGGATTAATAACCCCTCGAGGATGAGATCCCTCGAGGTTGATTTCGAAAACAAGATCCACCAAAAGTTGCCTTCGGGCCTATTATATAACTCCCTACCCAAGCCTTATATATATATATAGTTTTCGTGTTTCTGTGAGACGAGAGATGGAGAAATCGACTGCACGTACCATGCAGAGGATGCCGTGACAGTCAAAGTGGGCTCTGGATTAGTGCCAGTGGACTGTTCCATTCCCGAGGGATCCTGACAACTCCGCGTTTGAGTTCCTCACACCCGGAGAATGTGGAGGTTTACGGGTACTGTTTAGTACAGCGCATGTCCGGACTTGTGGTTCAAAGGGTACTAAAGGCGACTGCCTGAGAGTACTCGGCCTTCGTGCTCAAGGCCAGGAGAAATATGGAGGTAAGGAGAGGGCTTAGGATAAAGTTTCACGAGAAGTACTGAAAAAGAAGTGCCGAGAGTGGCACAGTACCAGCAGCAGATCAGTAAGTTCTGGGATGCTACCGGGTCTGCAGCCCAGTGGCTCCTCAGTAGTGCCCTTCAGAGTGTTCACGTGGAGTATATGATGTTTTCTTTCATATGAGAGTTTGCTCTCATAGCCAGCTTGTTATAGTTATTTTATTTTCTCGGACCAGTAACACTTGTTACTGACGTGTTTTTATACTATATGTAGGTAATAATCACGAGTTGGAGGAGCCAGCTTGGACGGAGGAGCAATGAGGTCTTGTACACACACACATGTTAGATTTCTGAATGTTTAATATTGTGTTATTATGTTATTATATTGTGAATGACATGTTCAAATGCATGAGACATGATAGAATGTGAACATGATCAGAGTATGCGCAGCGGAAGCGTGGTGGGTTGAAACCCCAGCTTCAGAATGAATTCATAATATGTTAGATTTTGTGTGAATGAGATCATGGATGTATGTGTATATATATTTAATATATTATTATTATGACAGGGTGGGCCCATAATTGCACTTTTAGGGGAGACCCTGTCTGTTTTATTTAAGAATTTTTATCATGATTGTAATGATGTGAAATTTAGGTTGCATGTCATCCATGTAGTATCATGTTAGGGTTTTATGCATTTATCCATGCATGACAAGTCGTATCTACATCTTAAGACGTCGAGATTAGATCCGCATGAGTTAGGTTCGAGTTAGCCGACCTAACCGAGGCCTGTAACATGCCAGTTCTGTTCACAAGCTGGGAACCGGATTTGGGGTGTTACAGTATGAGAATGAGAAAGAAAGGGGGACGCTATTGACCCGAGGGCGACAGGCTCCCATATGTGCCCTGATGAGAGTTCTTGAGGAAGTATATGGCTTTTGATTCAACAAGAGATTTTGCTCTCCTGTGCCAGATTGATATTAGTTATTTTCCGGGCCGGTAACGCTCGTTACTGACGGTTTTTCTATATATATGTAGGTGAGAAATGCGAGGGATGAAAGCTGTCGGGATTGCGGAGGAGCAGCACACAACCACGCACACATATACCTACCGCGTGTAATGTATAATGATGGTGTGTTATTGCTATGTGAATGATAATTAGAATATTTTTGTCTTGATGAATTGCTTGTTATGAAATGAACGGATAGATGTGAATGAGCAGGGAGCCTTGAGTTCAGCCTCGGCTTAGATGAAAACGAATGAGATAGTGATTGAATGCCATGGTAGATTGTTATATTTTATCGTATTTTGATAAAATATTTATATACCATTGTTGTGGACAGGTTGGCCCCTATTGCACTTTTAGGGGAAATTTTGTCCATTTTTTCGTAGTAGTATATATTTTCTTTTGGTTTCTTATTTATTGTTTTGTCTTGTCTTTGCTTGCACGTCATGGCATGCGTGTAGGACTCCGTTAGAATCCAATTGTTCGCATTCATGCATTTCATATTTGCATCTCCATCTTGAGACGCCGAGAGTAGATCCGAGGTCGGCTTAACCGAATCTAGTAGATTAGCGAATGGTTCGGTCGCCGGTGACATTTCCGGGTCGGTTCACGGGTGAGCCGAAATGGGGTGTTACACAAAGTGGAACATAATGGTCTGCCATTTCCTCAAAAGTGGTTTACCAAGTTAAAGATCTATAGTCCATTCCCACTTAGAAACAAGTTCTTAGCCTAGTAGGTATTAGATGTCGGACTAAGTTGTAACGACCCAGCCCAAAGTGCAACATAATGGGCTAAGCCATTTCTTTAAAAATGGGTACCCCAAAAGTTAATGATCTATAGTCCATTCCCACTTATAAACTGGATCTTCTCCCAGTAGGTATTAGATGTGGGACTAAGTTGAGGGATCTCACAATCCACCCACCTTAGGAAATTTCGTCCCCGAAATGCCTATTCTTGGCCCGTTGCTAGACCCAACCCACGTCCTTTCTTACCCGTGACCGCCAGCCTAGCCAACGTTTCTATTCTTGGCCCGTTGCTAACCCCAGCCCACGACCTTTTTTGGCCCGTGACCGGCAACCCAGCCAACGTCCTAGTCCATCCCACCATCTAACACGGAACCAGGTCAGTCTTCAGTGATGCGTCTCGGTTGGGTTTAGGATGCGTCCTTATGCAAGATGGTAAGGTGGTGGCTTACGCATCTCGCCAATTGAAGATTCACGAGCAAAATTATGCGACCCATGACTTGGAACTGGCAGCAGTAGTTTTTGCCCTAAAGATTTGGAGGCACTACTTGTATGGGGCCCAGTTCGAAGTTTTCACCGACCATCAAAGTTTGAAGTATATCTTCACCCAAAATGACCTTAACCTTCGACAGAGACGGTGGATAGAATACTTGAAGGACTATGATTTCCAAATTTTATACCACCCGGGAAAAGCGAATGTTGTGGCCGACGCGTTGAGTCGGAAGGGCAAGATGGACAAGGGTCAACAACTAGCTAGACTTTGGGCTATGTCAGCTGAGGTGGTAGCTATTAACCCGGTGGAACGAATGACAGGAATACTGGCGAACCTGGTTATCTCCAATGAATTGGTGGACCGAGTTAAGCTAACACAAATGGAAGATGAGAAGCTGAATGAAATGTTGGACAAAACTCCCAACATTGTAGCAGATTCCAACAGTGTAATCAGATTTAGAGGGAGATTGTGTGTACCCAACAATGATGCATTAAAACGAGATATTCTGGAAGAAGCTCATCGTTCAAGGTTCTCAATACACCCTGGTGTTACAAAGATGTACCAGGACTTGAAACGAACCTACTGGTGGGTTGGAATGAAGAGGGATGTGGTGGATTTTGTTTCCAAGTGTCAGACGTGCCAATTGATCAAAGCCCAACATCAACTACCCGGTGGATTATTACAACCTTTAGAGATACCTACCTGGAAATGGGAGCGTGTCACATGTGATTTTATTACAAAACTCCCCAGGACTTTGAAGAGACATGACTCTATATGGGTAGTTGTGGACCGTTTGACTAAGGCAGCTCATTTTATCCCCACAAAATCAACAAGGACTGCGGAATACTTAGCAGAACTGTACATAAATAACATTGTCAGGCTGCATGGAATTCCGAAGGAGATAGTCTCTGACAGAGATCCCCTATTCACGTCACATTTTTGGGAAGTTTTCCAAAAAGCTATGGGGACCCAAATCAAGTTAAGTACAGCATATCACCCCCAAACTGATGGTCAAAGTGAGAGGACCAATCAAACCTTGGAGGATTTGTTGAGAGCTTGCATCCTCGACTGGGGAGGAGATTGGGAGAAACACTTAGCCTTGGCTGAATTCACCTATAATAACTCTTACCAAGCCAGTATAGGAATGGCACCGTTTGAAGCCTTATACGGTAGGCCTTGTCGATCTCCATCATGCTGGTTGGAATCTACAGAGATGGTTATAGTCGGGCCAGAGATGGTGAGAGAAGCAGCTGAAAAGGTGCAACTCATCCAGCAAAGGCTTAAGGCAGCTCAGGATCGGCAGAAAAGTTATGCTGATACTCGAAGGAAGGACTTAGAATTCCAAGTTGGGGAGTTCGTCTACCTTAAGACCTCACCTAAAAAGGGAGTGATCAGATTTAGAACATCAGGGAAGTTGAAGCCAAGATTCATAGGACCATTTCCAATTTTGGATCGAATCGGAAGTTGTGCATATAGATTAGCATTACCACCAAGCCTTGATGGTGTACACAATGTCTTTCATGTGTCAATGCTAAAGAAATATGTACGAGATGAGAATCACATTATCACAAATTTTGCAGATTTAGAGCTACAATCGGATTTAACCTACGAGGAAAAACCGATTCGAATCTTGGCAAGGGAAACAAAGACACTCCGTAGCAAGGAGATCCCTTTGGTAAAGGTATTATGGAGAAATCAGGGATCAGAAGAAGCTACATGGGAGACTGAACAAGAAATGGCCAAAAAATATCCTAACCTGTTTGTAGCATAAAATCTGTGTAATTGTTGTAACATGAACTTATACCGAAGATGGATGTCCTTGGGAATACTATCATATTTCAGGGACGAAATATTTCTAAGTTGGGGAGATTGTAAAGACCCGGAATATATATATATATATATATATATATATTCGACGCGGTGGGATCGAACGTTGGTATCCATGAATTTGTTTAAATTATTTACCCGCTACCCGGTTAATTATTAATTACCCGGTCAAGTGGAAAGTATTAGTTAACCGGTTAAGTATTTTTACCCGGTTAAGTAAACCATACCATTTAACCGTTTAAACTAGTAAAGTGAACCATACCATTTAAGAGGTTGAGTGAAAAGGTTAAGTGAACCGTGTTAATTACCCAATTACCCGGTTAAAGGAATTATGGTGAAAGGGTGCTTCCACAAACCCTAGCCGTCATTTATTCTTTATAAAAGGAGAAGGGGTCGTTGAACCTAGGAAATACCAATGGATGATGGGGTGTGAGAATTTAATGAAGGGGTCGTTGAACCTAGGAAATACCAATGGATGATGGGGTGTGAGAATTTAATGAAGGGGTCGTTGAACCTAGGAAATACCAATGGATGATGGGGTATGAGAATTTAATGGAGGGAATGGTTGAAGTGTATATATATGCAGGAGGAGGGAGTATTTCATCCCTCATCTCCGTCCCAGGCGACCTCCCCATTACTGTATTAGGGTTCACGGGTCACAGTCAGACGTAATCACAAATCAGGTACGTATAATAGATAGAACATCATACTTTCCTTGTTGGTAGCCTAGGTCGGCCTGAGCCCAGATTCGACTACCATGCACCGAGTGCAACCGGGGTCAATGAATTGACTCAGTCCGACACTGGGTCGTGTTATGTACGTGAATTTTGTAATGCATCGACATTGTTTTGGAGTAGTGATAGCCACCCCATAAAAAGGCTACGGCCGGGGTGAGTGAGGCACAGCGATTCCTCCATCGCACTGGAGTGCAGTGATAGCCGCCCCATAAAAAGGCTACGGCCGGGGTGTGTGAGGCACTGGCACTGGAGTGCAGTGATAGCCGCCCCATAAAAAGGCTACGGCCGGGGTGTGTGAGGCACTGGCACTAGAATTGGTAGTGAGAGCTTCCCCACAAACGGGGCATAGCAATCACCTGAGTGCAGTGATAGCCGCCCCACAAAAAGGCTACGGCCGGGGTGTGCAAGGCATTGGCACTGGAGTGCAGTGATAGCCTCCCCATAAAAAGGCTACGGCCGGGGTGTGCGAGGCACTGGCACTAGAATTGGTAGTGAGAGCTTCCCCACAAACGGGGCATAGCAATCACCCGAGTGCAGTGATAGCTACCCCACAAAAAGGCTACGGCCGGGGTGTGCGAGGCACTGGCACTGGAGACGGTAGTGGTAGCCTCCCCACAAAAAAGGCTACGGCCGGGGTGTGCGGATCACAGCGGATACCTCCTCCGCATTGTTTTGGAGTATAGCGGAATCGCTCCACCGCATATTAAAATAAACATAAGGAAATAGTGGAATGTACTTGTCTTGTTTTATCTATTATACTACTTAGTGTTGTAATCACTAACGCGGAATTGCCTCCGCAGGTATGCAGATACGAGATTAGGTGATTGACATCCAGAGTATGGAGCAAAATAAATATGAGGACTCCTTTTTTTATTTAATTGAGAAATAAGTGTGGCTGCTGGGAAACGGTCCAAGACTGTGGGATCTTTATATATGTTTTTGTTAAATAAAAAATGTTAGTCATATTTACTTAATTGTGAGTAACACCTGGCCAGCTAGGCCCACAATATCGTGAAAAATGGCGGGTCGTTACATAAGTTAAGGGATCTAACAGAAGTATGATAATATTATGTGATATGATATCTGTTTTAGTAGAAAAATTTCTAATGATGACGTATTAATATAAATGTTTTAGTCAATTTATTGAGAAGTTGAATATGTACAACAAGTAGGTCAAGACCCAGATATGATGGGAAATATGATTACAATGCACAGATGGGTCGAGAACCAAGTTCTGAGTGATTTATATAGTAGATTAGAATTTTGCGTGAATGAAATGCTTCATATATAGATATGTATTTGTATATGTTGTTTTAACAGGGTGGTCCCTAATTGCACTTTTAGGGAAGACTCTGTTTGTTTTATTTCAAGAATTTTCTTTGATTTTATCGAAATTATTTTGTTTTGTGAATTGGTTAACATGTCATCTATTTAGTAGCATGTGAGAGTTCTTTGCATTCATCAATGCATAACGATTAGTATCTTCATCTTAAGACGTCCAGAGTTGATCCAAACAAGTTGGGTTCGGGTTAGCTGACCTAATTGTGACCGATGACATTCCTATTCGATTCCCGAGCATGAACCGGATTTGGGGTGTTACAGGATGTGTGAATGCGTCATTTAAATAATGGGAAGAGTAGGAGCTCACCTCCTAAGCATCTCACCCATGCATTGAATGGTTCCTTCACCATCTTGAGACGCCAAGGGTAGATCCAGGTCGGCTAACAAAACTAAGTAGATTAGTTAACAGTTTTATCCCTGATATAGCATTTCCAATTTGGTTTGCGGGTGAACCGAGTTGGGGTGTTACACAAGCAGAGGAAAAAAATGTTGTTGGAGGTGGGAGGGAAGGAGAAATGATGAAAAGGTATGGGAATGGATGAATTTTATAAAAGAAGGGTGGTTAGCTACGTTGTAACGACCCAGCCCAAAGTGCAACGTAATGGGCTAAGTCATTTCTTTAAAATGGGTACCCCGAAAGTTAAAGATCTACAGTCCATTCCCACTTATAAACAGGATCTTCTCCCAGTAGGTATTAGATGTGGGACTAAGTTGAGGGATCTTACAATCCACCCACCTTGGGAAATTTCGTCCCTGAAATGCCTATTCTTGGCCCGTTGCTAGCCCCAGCCCACGTCCTTTCTGGCCCGTGACCGGCAGCCTAGCCAACGTTTCTAGTCTTGGCCCGTTGCTATCCCCAGCCCGCGACCTTTTTGGCCCGTGACCAGCAGCCTAGCCAACGTCCTAGTCCATCCCACCATCTAACACGGAACCAGGTCGGCTCTGATACCATTTGTAACGACCCAGCCCAAAGTGCAATGTAATGGGCTAAGTCATTTCTTTAAAATGGGTACCCCGGAAGTTAAAGATCTATAGTCCATTCCCACTTATAAACAGGATCTTCTCCCAGTAGGTGTTAGATGTGGGACTAAGTTGGGGGATCTCACAATCCACCCACCTTAGGAAATTTCGTCCCTGAAATGCCTCTTCTTGGTCCGTTGCTAGCCCCAGCCCACGTCCTTTCTCGCCCGTGACTGGCAGCCTAGCCAACGTTCTAGTCTTGGCCCATTGCTAGCCCCAGCCCACGACCTTTTTGGTGTATGATCGGCAGCCTAGCCAACGTCCCTAGTCCATCCCACCATCTAACACGGAACCAGGTCGGCTCTGATACCATTTGTAACGACCCAGCCCAAAGTGCAACGTACTGGGCTATGTCATTTCTTTAAAATGGGTACCCCGAAAGTTAAAGATCTATAGTCCATTCCCACTTATAAATAGGATCTTCTCCCAGTAGGTATTAGATCTTTAACTTCCGGGGCACCCATTTTAAAAAATGACTTAGCCCATTACATTGCACTTTGGGCTGGGTCGTTACATACGTGATGTCATAGGTATGGTTGTCATACCTAACGAGGTATTGATTGGATTAGATTAAAAGGTATAGGTTTGGTTAGCCCAAAACCCAAAAGCTTAGGGTTTTTACTCTAAAGCGATTGGGCCAATCTCGGGAATTGCACTGTAGATCCCAAAAGGGGGTTAGGATGGTCCCAAATGGTTATCAACACATGAAAAGCACACAAAAGACATGTGAGGGGCACAATCCTAGCATCTAGCTGTATACGACTTGACTAGACTAAACATGACATAGTCAGGCATGTAGGTGTATCGAGCGCCGAAGGAGGCTAGGGCTAGACTAGCATACATCATATCATATTTGAATCGCGTCAAGAAGGGTTGGACCCAACTAACCTGATTTTAGTAACAACCAACCTGATAGTAAAACCCTCAGGCTAACAACCCTGGGTTTTACAATCATGATCTAAGAAAAGTTTAAAAGTGATGAGAGAAAAATACAATAAATAATAAGCTTTAAATTGATTAATATGATTGTAGATATATCAGTCAAATTTACTTAAATATATGTATATACATATAGAATAATCTAATAATGATTATATAATAATAATAATATTAATAATAATAATAAAAATAATATTAATGTAACGCCCCCCATTCCGAGCCACTGGTTAAGTGTTACAACATAAAACTACGTGCTTCGTAAATTAATTTCTATTAATTTATCAACATTATATATCAACCAATGATGTAAAATTTTGAAAAAATACAAATTAAATCCATATGCAAAGAACTTGTTAAAATATAAATGCTAAGTCATGCCATGAAATAAAATATAAGATAACCAATGCTTGGAATCAAAACAGACCTATGAAACGAACTGAAATCCCAATGTCATGCAAACATGCCATAAATATAATTGTAAAGATTGTAAAAAATAAAAAATAAAAAAATAAAAAAATTTTTTACTAGGTCTGGGAAGGATAGAATGTTGGAGAAATTATTATTATTATTATTATTATATTATTATATTTTATTCACTACCCGGTTAAAGTCTGGTGTTGGGGTGTTTTCCCATACCCTAACCGTCATTTTTGTAAGGGGGCGTCTTCCTCACCCTAGCCACCAACTTCCTAGTTTCTTCTCCTTGCTCTCCTCTTACTCCCCTCTCTAGGCGGCGTTCTTACATCTCATCTTTGTGTCCTTTCAGTATGCTTTCCTTGTCCTTTTTTTACTCATTTTATAGTTGTTGTTTTGTTTCCCGTAAGGATGCATTCCATGATCGCCATGCTAATTCTATTGTTTTATCAATTCATGATCGCCATACTAATTCTGCTGCTTCATCAAATCATGATCGCCTTGCTATTTCTGTTGCTTCATCAACGTTCTATGGTATGTAATTGTTTGGTTTAGGTTAATGGGCAACGCTGTGGGGGATAGTTTCATGTTTGGGATTGTTCTTTCGGTGCTTGTCAAGTTTGGCATCCATATCAGTTCATCGGCCAAGGCTCACGCCGTGCATGCTTACGGCCTTGATGGTGTGGGTTGTCGTGCAGGGAGAAGGGAAGCTTTCCCGACAGTGCTACTGGCCAGGAGTCATGTGCCTTGGTGCAGAACCGTGGTCGCCTTGGATAGCTACTGTAGAACACGAACTTTAGGCTTCCTCTTTGGCTGTTTTTATTTTGTTATTGATGCTTGGTTGGGATGCTCTATATGGTTGTTCAATTAGATTGTTGGGGAAGGTTGCTGTTGGTGAAGGCATCGCGTTCTGGTTTTGTGCCAAGATAAAGTTTGGAGAAGAGAAGGTCGACAGGTAAGAAGAATTATTCCGATGGCAAACTCATAAATAAAACTTGACTCGACACCGACTCGAGTTAAAAATAATACTAACTCGTAATAAACCCTTTAAAAAATTACTATGTGGGAGTCTTTGTCGACTTCAGTTCATATCCGACCACCATGTGCCAAGCGCAACCGTGGTCAATGAATTGACTCAATTCGACATAGGGCAGCACCCCGTGAAAGATTAAATACCTGCCCCCATTCCGAAAGGGGTGACAGGGTGTAGTGGCGCAAGACTACTCGTTATGCACTTGTGATAACGAGAGGGTGAGTCAATGGCAAATATCGGTAACTACAGGCTGTGGGCCATGTAGCGTGTGTGCGTATGCATGGGATTGTAGCTGGATGGGGTGGCCACCCCTCCCAACATAATTGGAGCTCAGCATAGGCTCATAACTACTAAAAGTCTCAAGAAATAATAATAGGGATTATATTGACTTGTTTCATTTAATTATGCTGGTTAGTTGTTTTATCACTAATGCGGAATTGCCTCTGCAGGTAAGCAGCTTCAAACTGAGGATTAAAAGTGTGGTAGGTGGTTCTTTTACCCACTTAGGTTTGGTGAATTGATAATAAATTGGACTTCCTTTTATTCTCTTGTGTTATAAAAGTGGCTATGGGAAACGGTCAGAGACTGTGGGACTCTTTACTCACATAGTTAATTTAGTTTATATATTGTCACATGCTATCAGAACATGATTTCTTTTTATTACTTATAAATTTTTAGACTTATTTGCCGTATTTTTGTTCATGTTCTTGAATGTTATTGTTACATCATTTATGTTTTTGAGTAATCCCCGGCCGGTTAGGGCGGGTTGTTACAATGATAACAACTAAAATAAGAAAAATCAATAGTCTAATAAAAGAGTTCTGCAATTGTCCCGACTTGATGTAACACCCCAAATCCGGTTCACGGTCAGGAACTGAACCGGAATGTCACTAGTCACGATTAGGTCAGATAACCCGAACCCAACCCATGTGGATCTACTCTTAGCATCTCAAGATGGAAGATGTCAATTGCTATGCATGGATAAATGCACAAAAATCCCTAAAATGCTACTATGTGGATCTAACTGGACTAAAATTCCTAAAATAGGACGGACAGAGTCTCCACTAAATGTTCAACTAAGGGCCACCCTGTCAAATCAACATGTATAAACATACATAAATATATCACGCACTCACATTCATGCAAAATTCTACTTAGCTGCATAAGTTATTTTAAATCTTGGGTCTCGACCCATATGTGCATTCTATTCACATTTCACACCCAATTTTGGGCCTTACTTATTATACATATTCAATATCTAACAATTTAACTAAAACATGTGTATTCAAGTGTCACAATTATAAATTCTGCTACTGAAGCAAATATTATATCACATTATATTATCATACTTTGAACAAAATATTAACATTCTATCGTCTGACATGTGTGTGCAAGAGACATCAATGCTCCTCTGTCTAGGCTGGCACATACTACTCATGATCATTAACTATATATATTATAAAAACACACCAGTAACGAGTGTTATTGGTCTAAAAATTTAACTAATATCAAACTTGCTATTAGAACAATCTCTCATATAAAGGAAAACATTCATATTCTTCTCGTGAACTCTTTGAAGGGCACCTACTGAGGGGCTACTGTGTAACACCCCAATTTTAGTTCACTTAAGAACTGAATTTGAAATGTTGTGATCGAGTGGAGTCATGTTTAACGTTGCGGTTGGTACGGCTCCATTAATAAAATAGAATGAAACAACCTTCTTGGTGTCATGAGAATAGAAGACACGTTAAATACAGGTCAAAACATTTTGAACATAAATAAAAGTAAGAAAGTAAATAAATACATTGAGTTCAAGTGTGTGTAACGTTTATTTCTCCTTCCACCAAAGTCGACTCAAGATTTCAAGACCCATATATATATATATATATGTATAAAAACGTCAGTAACAAATGTTATTGGTCTAAAAAATAACTAATACAAATTGGTAAATGAGTATTCCATTACCCATGAAAACTTATAAAACTTCAAGATTTCTTCACATCGGTTGATAAGAAAACATACATTTATTTAATTTTAATTAATTATGAATAATAATAATATCATAGTCATAATTATAGAATACGTAATTAAATACAATTAAATAATAACATACACTCAATAAAAAGTAAATAAGTATATATATATATACACATACAATTTAGTAAACATAAAAAGACGAACATTAATAAGTAAATATAATATTAATAACAACAAATAATCATGTAAACATACATCATATACGATAAACATATAAATAAAAATAAACAAATAATAATGAATAAATAAATAAATAAAAACACTTATAACATCAAATTATGTTAAATAATGTGAATTTTCATATAAACTAATGTACGGGTTTTTGAATTATCTAAAACGATTGAAAAACGGCTGAAATGAGGCTGAAATGGCCAATTGAGTCAACCCGTGCAAGTCGACCGAGTCGGACTTCGTTGATTGAATGTAGCTGGATACAGACATGGGCTTGGGCATGACAATGGACACGAACGGGTGAAAAGTTCAAGATCAACCAGACGTGAACATGGGTGGTGAACACGAGCACGGGCAAATGGGCCTGACGGGGTAGCCATTGCCCGTCAGTGGAAAACAGCTGCCGGTTGGGATCAACAAGGGGCATGATGGCGGAGGTGCTGGTGGTGAACATCGGTGAAGTCCGGCCACTGGCTAGCCGAAACGATGGCGGCGGCGGTGATGAATAGTGATTGAAAAACTCGATCGATGACAGCGCCAATGGTGATGGTGGGTATGGACCGATAGCTGGCTGCGAGGTGGTCACGACCGTATTGATCCAGTGGTTAGAGGAGAACCAGGGCCTAGTTAGCATTGGTAATGATGTAAAAGTTTAAAAATCATGAAAAATCTCTGAAAGATAATTGGGTGGAGATAGAGTTGAGTGGATGGCCTAGATCTTGCCACATGGCATGGTCAGGAACTCCCACAACTCGTTGCCTAGTGGGTTTTTGCAACGACCCGCCCGAACCAGACCGAGTGTTACTTAAAAATGTGTTATATGTAAATGTAACATTCCAGAACATGAATTGAAATATAGCAAATAAGTCTCGCAACATATGATATAAATCATAACAATAAATCATGTTCTCTAAAATATAAAATAACCGTCCCACAGTCTCGAACCGTTTCCCATAGCCACATTTATAACACAAGAGAATAATAAGGAAGTCCAATTTTTTATTATCGATTCGTCATACCAAGGTTGGTAAAAGAACCACCAACCACACTTCTATTCTTCAGTCCAATGCTGCTCACCTGCGGAGGCAATTCCGCGTTAGTGATTAAACCACTAAGCCGCATAATTAAATCAAACAAGTCAATATAATCCCTATTATCATTTCACTTGCTATTATTATTATTATTACACAAGTCTTTAGTAATTATCTCTCATGTCATTCTGAGATTAGTAATTGTCTCTCAGGTCATTCTGAGATTAGTAAAAGTCATCTCCCAGCTCATTCTGAAATTAGAAATCGTCTCCTAGCTCATTCTGAGATTAAGTTGGTCTCCCAGTTCATTCAGAGACTAGAAATTGTCTCCCAGCTCATTCTGAGATTAGGTGGTCTCCCAATTCATTTTGAGATTAGTCATGGTCTCCCAGTTCATTCTAAGATTATAAATTGTCTCCCAGCTCATTCTGAGATTGGGTGGTCTCCCAATTCATTTTGAGATTAGTCATGGTCTCCCAGTTCATTCTAAGATTATAAATTGTCTCCCAGCTCATTCTGAGATTAGGTGGTCTCCCAATTCATTTTGAGATTAGTCATGGTCTCCCAGTTCATTCTAGATTAGAAATTGTCTCCAGCTCATTCTGAGATTAGGTGGTCTCCCAATTCATTTTGAGATTAGTCATGGTCTCCCAGTTCATTCTGAGATTAGAAATTGTCTCCCAGCTCATTCTGAGATTAGGTGGTCTCCCAATTTATTTTGAGATTAGTCATGGTCTCCCAGTTCATTCTAAGATTAGAAATTGTCTCCTAACTCATTCTGAGATTAGGTGGTCTCCCAATTCATTTTGAGATTAGTCATGGTCTCCCAGTTCATTCTGAGATTAGAAATTGTCTCCCAGCTCATTCTGAGATTAGGTGGTCTCCCAATTCATTTTGAGATTAGTCATGGTCTCCTAGTTCATTCTAAGATTAGAAATTGTCTCCCAGCTCATTCTGAGATTAGTGCCGAACAAAGGCTACCAGTTTGGGAAAAAATACACAATTTCATATAATTATATCAGTTTGGGAAAATACAACATTTCAAATAATTATATGGACAGTACAATATTCAAAATAATTATACGGACACACATAGTAATTTTAAAGGTGCGGTCCCATGTCGGACTGAGTCAATTCCTTGATCCCGATTGCATTACAACGCGTGGTGGTCGAATCTAGGCTCAGGTCGACTAGGGCTGCCAACAAGGTAAAATATAACATTTCAAATGATTATACGGACCTGGATATTTCGAACTCGCTAGCTGCGACCAATGATCCTAATTTGAACGAGAATATAAAATTATACATAAGTATAATTTTATTCGAATAGAAATGCATGCAACTAAATGTCTAATATATATATATATATATATATATATATATATATATCATTATTAAAATTTTGACAACATATCATGTAACAATTCAAAAATATTAAATATTAAATTTTCAACAAATCTAGTGAGATAATTGATTATTCACATGATATAATCATTTAAGTCCTACTTTACATTTTAAATTAATTATCTAACTCATAATTAATACCTAATAGTTGATAAAATAATTATTACTAATAAATAAGTATTTAATTTTCCTTTGCGGTGATAATTATTTAACCCCAATCTTGATGATTTAGTTGACGATTATAATTTTTAATCGCTACTATTATTTACAGCAATTTAATTAATTAAGTTGTTCAATTAAATTATTTAAAATAATTTGTATTATTTTAATTCATAAATATTATTAATACAATTATTTTAAATTATTTGACTTTATAAAGTTTCGAACTTTATTTATTTTCATTATGTTATTTAGGTTCGACGCGAGTGATTACTACCCGACTATAGTTTAATAACCCATTTTCTATATTACTGACTCATTATTAAAATAATCACTTTATTTACCTAATATTAAATTTAATATGTAAAGGTAAAATCCTTATTTTATTAATTACTTATAACCCTCCGATTTAATTTAATTGCTTGAATTACGCCGATTACATTATCAACCGTATTTTTATTACTCGTAGCGATTTCATACAATTATTAGTTAGTTTAGTAACTTTACCCATAACCCATTAAAATAATTATTTTTAAGGATTTATTACGAGTTCGTATTATTTTTAACTCGAGTCGGTATCGAGTCAACCAGTATTTACAGAATTGCCACCGCCCTTCTTCTTCTTCTTCTTCCCGTCACCATTTTTCTCTACAACCAAAACCAGACCTTGGCACCACCACTCGTCACGTCCTTCTTCAATTCCCCAGCAACCCAATTGAACAACCATATAAACATCCCAACAAGACATCAACAACAACATAAAAACAGGCAAAGATGAAGCCTAACGTCCATGTTTTATAGTAGCTATCCAAGGCGACGTCCTGCACCAAACCAGGCCTGATATCTTCCTCTTCAACCCAAA
Source organism: Piper betle (assembly GCA_033002965.1). Taxonomy (NCBI): domain Eukaryota; kingdom Viridiplantae; phylum Streptophyta; class Magnoliopsida; order Piperales; family Piperaceae; genus Piper; species Piper betle. The sequence continues at coordinate 32,277 of JAURVB010000188.1, read as the reverse complement.
ACCAGACCACGTCCTTCACTCCCTTCCCTACCAATCCAATTGGAAGCATAAAGCTTGTGCCTTACAGCAACTACCCACGTCAAACTCCCTTCTGCACCAAGGCGCGGACTCTTGGCCAGCAGCACCGCCGGGACTGCAAGGTGTACTCCGTCCGGCCAGCAGCACCGCCGAGAACACTTCCCTTCTCCCTGCAAGACAACCCAACATCAAGGCCAAGCGCTGCGAGCATGCACGGCTTGAGTCTTTGGCCAGCAATCTGGCTTGGACGTCTGGAATCTCCCACAGCGTCGCACACTACAACTCCGCCCATAACCACTAAAATTCCGCCACCCATCGGAACCCAGGGACAAGGCAACCCACCCTTCGACCCAGCAGCCAGAGAGGTCATCAGGGGTATGAGGGCTGCCTTGAAATCTTTGTTTACAATCACCTATCATTGCCAACTTCAGACCCGTCGGCCATGGCAAAATTCCATTTTCCAGTTTAGTTTTAGTTGTTATTGTTGATTTCAGACTTTAATTCTCATGTTTATCAAGCTTATTATCAATTAAAAAGACATATGAATGCAAGAAAATGAAGAAGAGGGAGATAGGAAGGATACCCAAGCAAGGAAGAAACACCGACAAGGAAGAGGAGAACTAGGCGGCTATGGTGAGGAAGACACCCCTACACCCACCCGTATGTGAAAAATGACGTCCTCTTTCAAAATTTATAAAAATGAAAATGACGGCTAGGGTATGTGAAAACACCCATATTTCACTTAACTAAGTAACTGGGTAAATAATTAACCAGGCAGAATTAACCGGTAACGAATATAACACGTTCGGTCCTTCCCGGACTGCGTCAGTATATATTTTTTTTTTCACGGTCTTTACAATCTCCCCAACTTGGAAATATTTCATCCCCGAAATATCATAACGGGCAACAGAACAATCATGATTAATTTTATTTATTTCTTCAGGATCAGTTCATGCTACTACAAATATAAACTCCTATGCCACAAACAGGCTAGGGTATTTCCTTGCCATTTCTTGTTCAGTCTCCCATGTAGCTTCCTCTGACCCCTGATTTTTCCACAATACTTTTACCAAAGGAATTTCCTTGTTCCTAAGTGTCTTTATTTCTCTTGCCAGGATGCGGATCGGCTTTTCCTCGTAAGTTAAATTTGATTGTAGCTCTAAGTCTTCAAAATTTGTGATGATATGATCCTCATCCCGTACATATTTCTTTAGCATTGACACATGGAAAACATTGTGTACTCTAGCTAGGCTTGGTGGCAATGCTAATCTATATGCACAATTCCCAACTCGATCCAAGATTGGAAACGGTCCTATGAATCTTGGCTTCAACTTCCCTCATATTTTAAATCTGATCACCCCTTCATAGGAGATGTCTTTAAGTACACAAACTCCCCAACTTGGAACTCTAGGTCCTTCCTTCGAGTATCAGCATAACTCTTTTGTCGATCCTGAGCTGCCTTAAGTCTTTGCTGAATGAGTTTCACCTTTTCAGTTGCTTCCCTCACCATCTCTGGCCCGACTATAACTGCTTCGCTAGACTCCAGCCAGCACGATGGAGATCTACAGTGGCCTACCATATAAGGCTACAAATGGTGCCATCCCTATACTAGCTTGGTAAGAGTTCATTGTAGGTGAATTCAGCCAAGGCTACGTGTTTCTCCCAGTCACCTCCCCAGTCAAGAATGCAAGCTCTTAACAAATCTTCCAAAGTTTGAATAGTCCTCTCACTCTGACCATCAGTTTGGGGATGATATGTTGTACTCAACTTAATTTGAGTTCCCATGGCTTCTTGGAAAGCTTCCCAGAAATGTGAAGTGAATAGGGGATCGCAGTCGGAGACCATCTCCTTTGGAATCCCATGCAATTTGACAATATTGTCAACATATAATCCCGCCAGGTATTCCTCTGTTCTCATTGATTTGGTGGGGATGAAGTGAGCTACCTTAGTTAGTCGGTCCACAACTACCCATATGGAGTCATGCTTCTTTTGAGTTCTTGGGAGGTTTGAAATAAAATCGCATGTGACACACTCCCATTTCCACGTTGGTATTTCTAAAGGTTGCAATAGTCCTCCAGGTAGTTGATGTTGGGCTTTGATCTGTTGGCAAGTCTGACACTTAGTGAAAAAATCCACAACATCCCTCTTCATCCCAATCCACCAGTAGGTTTGCTTTAAATCCTGATACATTTTAGTAACTCCAGGGTGTATCGAGAACTTTGAGCGATGAGCCTCCTCCAAGATATTCCGCCTCAGTGCATTATCCTTGGGTATACACAACCTTCCTCTAAATTTGATTACATTATTGGAATCAGCTACAATGTCAAGAATCTTGTCCAACATTTTATTCACCTCCTCATCACCCATTTGTGCTAGCTTAGCACGATCAACTAAATCATTGGAAACAACCAAATTTGCCAGTAAGCCTGTTAGTTGCTCCACCAGGTTGATAGCTACCACTTATGCTGACATGGCCCAAAGTCTAACTAGCTGCTGACTTTTGTCCACTTTGCCCTTCCGACTCAACGCGTCGGCTACCACATTGGCTTTCCCTGGATGGTATAAGATTTGGAAGTCATAGTCCTTCAAATATTTTATCCACTGCCTCTGTCGAAGGTTAAGGTCATTCTGTGTAAAACCCATGACTCGAGTCAGGGTTTTACGTTATCGAACCAGTCTGTTTGACCGTTGGTTCGAGTCGAGTCAGTTTCATGAACCACGTGCTGAGTCGAGGACAGCCGTGAGTTATGAGCGATGAGGGTCATGTATGCTCAAGTGTACGATGATAATGCCTGAAAGATGATGAAAAATGGGTTATCAAGTATATGGAGGTATGCAGTATTGATTGTTATTTTTATTAAATCGTAGAATAGTTTTAGGCCGAATAACGCATTAGGACGCGTTGGATTATATTCGGGTGGGTTATTAGTTATAGAGCATGCCATTTGGATGTTGTTGTGTTTGTTTAATTTTATGGGATTTTCCCATATTTTTCTAGATTTTTTAGAATTTATTACGAACTAGTTATTATTTTGACTCGAGTAGGAATCGAGTCAATACTTAATTATGAAACTGCCATTGAGGGTATTTTTCTCCCTCCCCACACTTACCCTCCCAAAACCCTCGCCGCTGTGTGCTGCCACCGGCGCCGCCATCGAGGCCGGCCGCAGCCCAGATCGGAGCACACAGCCACCGCCACCGATTTTCGATGCCGCCGTCGACAGCCATCGCCACCCCAGTTGCTTTGTTTGACACCACCATCGGACCAAGCTCGTCGAACTGGTGCCGATAGACCCCCTGATTGCCCCATCCCGAATCATCGCCGGAAAACTGTCAGAATACCGCCGGAAAACTGCCGGAACTGCCGGAAAATTGGATTCGTGGGAAATTTGCGGGATCATCCGCCGAACGAACCCGATCCAATGTGATCGGACTTCGGACGCCGCTAGGTGCCGAATTCGAGTTCTGAGCCATGAAACGGAAACCCTAGCCGTCACCGATTTTTGACGACGCGAGGTATAATTTATTTTAACTTAATAATTTGAAAGTATTGATTATTAAAATTGCATGCTAGGAATGGTGAATTGTGTGTTATAATAATATATATATATATGTAGATTTGATTAAGGATAAATTGTGAAATTTGTTTGATTGAGTGGTGTTAAAAATGGAGGCTAAGAAACTAATTAGGGCAACTAGGTAATGATCATGATCTAATGCAAACTAGCCTAAGTAGACTTGCTAGAATTGATATAGGTTGATGTGTGTTGATTGATGCGTGATTGTATTGAGTGTGTGTGCATGCTATAGGATGTGTGATTCATCATGCGGGCGTTAGTTTTTAGCTTGATTGTGTAGGTACGGTGTAGGAGCTCGCCGCCTAGGCGCGTGGACCCGTTTGGAGCTTCTACCAGGTCCGTTTAGGACTCGTTCTCTGTTTTACGCTATTCTATTGTGTATTTGATTTATTACATGCAGGACGTGTTAAGTGGCGTTTTATCGGATCCCACTTAACTCGGGCCATTTAGCCAACAATTTTCCGGATTAATAACCCTCGAGGATGAGATCCCTCGAGTTTGTTTTCGAACTTCAGATCCAGCTCACGTTGCCTTCGGGCCTATTGTATCAATCCCAACCCAGACCTATATATATGTATAGTTTTCGCATTTTCAGTGAGAGATTGAATGAGGGAAATCCGACTACCGTGCTACGCGAGTGGGCACGTGTGTGTCGATAGTGGGCTCTGGAATGGTGTGCGGGCCATTTCATTCCCGAGGGATCCTGACAACTCCACCTTTGAGTTCCTCAAACCTGGAGAAGTGTGGAGGTTCACGGGTACTGCATTGCAGCGCATGTCTAGACTTGTGGTTTCAAAGGGTACTAAAGGCGACTGCCTGAGAGTACTCGGCCTTCGTGCTCAAGGCCAGGAGTAATATGGAAGGTGCAGAGGGCTGGAAAGGAATGAGATTTGATGCGAGAAGCGATAGAGAAATGGCCAAAGTATGAGAATGAGAAAGAAAGGGGGACGCTGTCGACCCGAGGGCGACGGCTCCCAGTATGTGCCCTGATGAGAGTTCTTGAGGAAGTATATGGTTTTCATTCAACATGAGAGTTTGCTCTCCTGTGCCAGATTGATATTAGTTATTTTCTGGGCCGGTAACACTCGTTACTGACGGTTTTCCTATATATATGTAGGTGAGGAATGCGAGCAATGAAAGCTGTCGGGACTGCGGAGGAGCAGATGGAACCACGCACACATGTACTGCTGCGTGTAATGTATAATGATGGTTGTTTAATGCTGTGTGAATGATTGTTAGAATGTTTTTGTCTTGATGAATTGCCTGTTATGAAATGAACGGATAGATGTGAATGAGCAGGGAGCCTTGGAGTTCAGCCCCGGCTTAGATGAGAACAAATGAGATAATAATGAAATGCCGCGGTAGATTGTTATGTTTTGTCGTATTTTGATAAAATATTTATATACCTTTTTGTGGACAGGTTGGCCCTCATTGCACTTTTAGGGGAAACTCTGTCCGTTTTTACATAGTAGTATATATTTTCTTTGGTTTCTCATTTATTGTTTTGTCTTGTTTTGCTTGTACATCATAGCATGCATGTAGGGCCGCGTTAGAACCCAATCGTTCCCATTCATGCATTTCATGTTTGCATCTCCATCTTGAGACGCCGAGGGCAGATTCGGGTCGGCTTAACCGAACCCAGTAGATTAGCGAACAGTTCGGTCGCCGGTGACATTTTCGGGTCGGTTCATGGGTGAGCCGAAACGGGGTGTTACATTCTGGGTGAAGATATACTTTAAACTCTGGTGGTCAGTGAAGACTTCAAACTAGGCTCCATACAAGAAGTGTCTCCAAATCTTTAGGGAAAAAACCATTGCACCCAGTGCCAAGTCATGGGTTGCATAATTTTGCTCATGACTCTTCATTTGGCGAGAGGCATAGGCCACCACCTTATCTTCTTGCATATGGATGCATCCTAAACCCAACAATGACGCATCGCTGATGTAAAACCCACGATTCGAGTTAGGGTTTTATATTCAGAACCGGTCGGGTCGACCGTTATTTTTTTCGAGTTGAGTCAGTTTCAGGACACGTGTACCGAGCCGATGCCAGTCGCGTGTATGAGCTATGAGGGTCATGCGTACCCAAGTATATGATGATAACGTCATGAACACAGCAGAACAGAATGAGTTATCAGATATATGAGAGTATGCCAGTCATTTTTATTATTATTTTTATATATAGTGGATCGTAGAATTAGTTTTAGGCCGTTTACCGCGTTAGGACGCGTTCGGGCAGTCTGGGTGGGTTGTTAGTCATAGAGCATATCATTATAATGTTGTGGTGTTGTTTGATTTTACGGGATTTTTTCCCGATTTTTATGAATTTTTTTAGGATTTAATACGACTTAGTTATTATACTTGACTCGAGCCGGAGACGAGTCAAGTAATATTTACGAGTTTGCCACCACACACACCCCCGACCTTTCCCTTCTTCTTCCCCAAACCCTTGTCGCGCGCCGCCACTGCGCATGCCGCCGCCGCTGCCGTGGACGCCTGCCCGGCCGCCGATCATCGCCGCCCAGCTCCGCCACGGCGTTGCCGTGCCGCCCCGACCAGGCCCGGCCACCATCGGGCCGCCGCGACGCCGGAATCGCCACGCCTAGCGCCGCGGCTGCGTTTGGTCGCGTCGCCGATTCTGCCGCCGGCGACCGTCGCAGCCGTCATCCAGTGGTCGCCTCAGCACCACCGACCACCCAGCGACCCTCCTCGACTGGAACGGAGGCCGTCGCCACCGTGGCCGGCCGGATCTAGCGACCCATCGCCGCCGGCTCTGTTTTGCCATTTTCCGGCGAGCCGCCACCTCCATTGGCCACGCTGATGTCATAGATGAGTCGGGCTTGCCGAGCCGGTTCCGAGGGTACCCAACACGACCACTTTCCGGCTAGTAGACGCCGCCGGCGATTGTCGCCGGAAAACCACCGGAAGCCGCCGGGAAACCGCCAGTAGCTGCCGGAAAACCGTCGGAAAATCGGAATTTCTGGAATTCGCTGGAATTCACCGGATCTTCCGCGGAGCTCACCCAGTTGGACTCGATCGAACGTCGGACGCCGAGGAGCGCCGAATTCGAGCTCCGAGACGCGCGACGGAACCCTAGCCGTCGCCGATTGCCGACGACGTGAGGTATAATTACCTCCGATTGAGTTATTTAAAATTGAATATGATTGTTAGCATAGCATGCTAGAATTAACTAGTTGTCATGATGAATGTTAGCACAGTATGCTAGATTTGATTAACCGTCATGAGTAATGCCTAATTATGAGTAAAGGGATGATTGTATGATTTGGGTAATTGCGAATGAACAGTAAGTGATCTAATGAGGTAGATCGAGTCTCAGCATGATAAGTGATCACGAGATAACTTAGAAAAACACAGTAAAATTGGTATGAATAGAACGAGTTAGGATTATTTACTTTTATGATTATTTGATTGGTCATTGTGATGGATGATGATGGTGTTGTGTGTGATTCATTGATTTTGATGCATCATGTAGTTAGTGGGCGTTAGTATTTAGTTTTGATGTGTAGGTACGGAGTAGGAGCTCGCCGCCTAGGCGCGATGACACGCTTGGAGCTTCTACCAGGTCCGTTTAGGACTCGTCTCTGATTTACTCTTTCTATTGTATGTTTAATTTATTGCCTGCAGGACGGGTTAAGTGGCGTTTTATCGGATCCCACTTAACTCGGGCCATTTAACCGAACATTTTCCGGATTAATAACCCCTCGAGGATGAGATCCCTCGAGGATGATTTCGAAACCAAGATCCACCACAAGTTGCCTTCGGGCCTATTATATAAATCCCTACCCAGCCCTATATATATGTAGTTTTCGCGTTTTTAGTGAGACGAGAGACGGAGAAATCGACTGCACGTACCATGCAGAGGATGCCGTGACAGTCAAAGCGGGCTCTGGATTAGTGCCAGCGGACTGTTCCATTCCCGAGGGATCCTGACAACTCCGCGTTTGAGTTCCTCACACCCGGAGAACGTGGAGGTTTACGGGTACTGTTTAGTACAGCGCATGTCCGGACTTGTGGTTCAAAGGGTACTAAAGGCGACTGCCTGAGAGTACTCGGCCTTCGTGCTCAAGGCCAGGAGAAATATGGAGGTAAGGAGAGGGCTTAGGATAAAGTTTCATGAGAAGTACTGAAAAAGAAGTGCCGAGAGCGGCACAGTACCAGCAGCAGATCAGTTAGTTCGGGATGCTACCGGGTCTGCAGCCCAGTGGCTCCTCAGTAGTGCCCTTCAGAGTGTTCTTGAGGAAGTATATGGTTTTCTTTCATATGAGAGTTTGCTCTCATAGCCAGCTTGTTATAGTTATTTTATTTTCCGGACCAGTAACACTTGTTACTGACGTGTTTTTATACTATATGTAGGTAATAATCACGAGTTGGAGGAGCCAGCTTGGACGGAGGAGCAATGAGGTCTTGTACACACACACATGTTAGATTTCTGAATGTTTAATATTGTATTATTATGTTATTATATTGTGAATGACATGAGTAAATGTTTGAGCATGATGATATGATGTGAATGAAATGCTAAGACACGATAATAGAATGCAAAATATGATCAGAGTTGAGCAGCGGAAGCGTAGTGGGTTGAGACCCGAGCTTCAGAATGAATACGTTATAAATGAGATTTTGTGTGATTGTTAATGCATGCCGATATATTTGTATATATATTATTTTGACAGGGTGGGCCCATAATTGCACTTTTAGGGGAGACCCTGTTAGTTTTACTTCAGAATTTTCATCGATTTTGCTCGTAATTGTGATGGTGTGAAATTTAATTTGCATGTCATTCATGTAGTACCATGTTAGGATTTTGTGCATGCATTCATTCATGACAGATCGTATCTTCATCTTAAGACGCCGAGATTGGATCCGCATGAGTTAGGTTCGCGTTAGCCGACCTAACCGGGGCCTGTAACATGCCGGTTTGGTTCACGAGTGTGAACCGGATTTGGGGTGTTACAGCTGAAGACTTACGAATCCTTCATTACCATTTGGCAATGTCAAGACTGGTGCTTTAAAATTGGTTTCACTCTAGGTGCTAGGTCAATGGCAAACTCCACTGCTAGCTTAGGAGGTAACCCTAGAAGTTCATCTGGGAATACACATATTCCCGGACTGAAACCCCCTGAACCAAATTGGCAAACGCCAGTGCTTTCTTCTGGACAACGGGCTCTAGAAAATATTATCCATTGAAATCTTCTCGATGGAATGTGGCTTTCTCCATGGATTTCCACCAGCAAGATGCTTCCTCTTATAGCATGCATGTTGCCAATCTCACTTGATGGCGGCGGGGCACAGACAGAGCTCTAATCGCTTTTTCAGTAATGTCAATCCAGCTCTCTACCTTCATTGGATCGATCCCTCCAATAAATACCTCAGCTCCATTCTTTTTAAATTTTTCCACAGTGTAGCGGTCACTATCATCAACTACTGGCGGCACCACTCATCGGACTACCGGTGGCACTGGGTTAGGATGCTCCCCTTGCTCACCCGGGTCTGCTAAACCTGTCCACCCTTGGGCACTCCCCTAACCACCATCTGGGGTGATTTTGGGACCAGCTGCCAAGTTTGAGGCTCCATGCCCTTCTACCACTCCCGGTAACCGCTGCACAATATTTTGAACCATAGAATTTGTATTTTCTGAAGCCTATGTCAGTCCCTGTATGGCCGTCTGGATCTGAGCCAACACATTCTCTGTGTTCGAATTCGACTGCGCAGATTGGCTTGACTGTCTACGTGTGCCTGCCATCTGAAATATCACACCATTATGGTTCATTATACGTTCTTGTTTAAGTTTTGACTTAGGTTTATTAGCAAATAAATTTGTCAATTAATAAAATAACACAGTGGGAACAGATGGTTATTGGACTTTTCAACAAGGTACTTGAGTTATAAAATGTGATCTAGTGGGAAACTTGGCTCTGATACCAACTGTAATCACTAGCCCGAACCGGAGAGGGGGTTGCTAAAAAATGTGTAATATGTAAATGTAACATTCCAAAACATGAATTGAAATATAGCAAATAAGTCTCGCAACATATAATATAAATCATAACAATAAATCATGTTCTCTAAAATATAAAATAACTGTCCCACAGTCTCGAACCGTTTCCCATAGCCACATTTATAACACAAGAGAATAATAAGGAAGTCCAATTTTTAATTATCGATTCGCCATAACTAGGTTGGTAAAAGAACCACCAACCACACTTCTATTCTGTAGTCCAATGCTGCTCACCTGCGAAGGTAATTCCGTGTTAGTGTTAAAACCACTAAGCCGCATAATTAAACGAAACAAGTCAATATAATCCCTATTATCTTTTCACTCGTTATTATTATTATTATTACATAAGTCTTTAGTAATTATCTCTCAGGTCATTCTGAGATTAGTAATTGTCTCTCAGGTCATTCTAAGATTAGTAAAAGTTGTCTCCCAGCTAATTCTGAGCATAGAAATCATCCCTCAGCTCATTCTTAGATTAGGTGGTCTCCCAATTCATTTTGAGATTAGTCATGGTCTCCCAGTTCATTCTGAGATTAGAAATTGTCTCCTAGCTCATTCTGAGATTAAGTGGTTTCCCAATTTATTTTAAGATTAGTCATGGTCTCCCGGTTCATTCTGAGATTAGTAATTGTCTCCCAGCTCATTCTAGGATTGGGTGATCTCCCACTTCATTTTGAGACTAGTCATGGTCTCCCAGTTCATTCTAAGATTATAAATTTTCTCCCAGCTCATTCTGAGCTTAGGTGGTCTCCCAATTTATTTTGAGATTAGTCATGGTCTCCCAGTTCATTGTAAAATTATAAATTGTCTCCCAGCTCATTCTGAGATTAGGTGGTCTCCTAATTCATTTTGAGATTAATCATAGTCTCCTAGTTCATTCTGAGATTTGAAATTGTCTCCCAGCTCATTCTGAGATTAGGTGGTCTCCCAATTCATTTTGAGATTAGTCATGGTCTCCTAGTTAATTCTGAGATTATAAATTGTTTCCAGCTCATTCTGAGATTAGGTGGTCTCCTAGTTCATTTTGAGATTAGTCATGGTCTCTCAGTTCGTTCTAAGATTAGAAATTGTCTCTCAGCTCATTCTGAGATTAGGTGGTCACCCCATTTATTTTGAGATTAGTCATGGTCTCCAACTTCATTCTGAGATTAAAAATTGTCTCCCAGCTCATTCTGAGATTAGGTGGTCTCCCAATTCATTTTGAAATTAGTCATGGTCTCCTAGTTCATTCTAAGATTAGAAATTGCCGCCCAACTCATTCTGAGGTTAGTGCCGACAAAGGCTACCAGTTTGGAAAAAAATTACACTATTTCAAATAATTATACCAATGTAGGAAAATACAACATTTCAAATAATTATATAGACAATACAATATTCAAAATAATTATATGGACACACATAGTAATTTTACAGGTATGGTCCCGTGTCAGACTAAGTTAATTCCTTAACCCCGATTGTGTTACAGCGCGTGGTGGTCGAATCTAGGCTCAGGCTTACCAGGGCTGCCAACAAGGGAAAATACAAAATTTCAAATGATTATACGGACCTAGATATTTCGAACTAGCAGTTGCGACCAATGATCCTAATTTGAACGAGAATATAAAATTATATAATTTTATTCGACTAGAAATACATGCAACTAAATGTCTAATATATATATATATATATATATATATATATATATATATATCATTAGTAAAATTTTGACAACATATCATGTAACAATTCAAAAATATTAAATATTAAATTTTTAACAAAACTAGGAGATAATTGATTATTCAAGTGATATAATCATTTAAGTTCTACTTTATATTTTAAATTAATTATCTAACTCATAATTAATACGTAACAGTTGATAAAATTATTATTACTAATAAACAAGTATTTAATTTTCGTTTACGGTGATAATTATTTAATCCCAATCTTGATAATTTAGTTGACGATTATAATTTTTAATCGCTAATATTATTTACAGCAATTTAATTAATTAAGTTGTTCAGGTAAAATTATTTAAAATAATTTGTATTATTTTAATTCATAAATATTATTAATACAATTATTTTAAATTTTTTGACTCTACAAAGTTTCGAATTTTATTTATTTTCATTATGCTTTTTAGGTTCTATGCGAGTGATTGCTACCCAACTATAATTTAATAACCAATTTTCTACATTATTGAATTGTTATTAAAATAATCACTTTATTTACCTAATATTAAATTTAATGACTTATAACCCTCGGATTTAATTTAATTGCTTGAATTACGCCAATTAATTATCGACCATTTATCATTACTGTATTTTTATTACTCGTAGCGATTTTATGCAATCATTAGTTAGTTTAGTAACTTTATCCATAACCCATTAAAATAATTATTTTTAAGGATCTATTACGAGTTCTTATTAGTTTTAACTCGAGTTGGTATCGAGTCAACCAGTATTTATAGAATTGCCACCGCCCTTCTTCTTCTTCTTCTTCTTCTTTATCTTCCCGTCACCATTTTTCTCTGCACCAAAACCAGTCCTTGGCACCACCATTGGTCATGTCCTTCTTCAATTCCCTTGCAACCCAATTGAACAACCATATAAACAAGACATCAACATCAACATAAAAACAGGGAAAGATGAAGCCTAATGTCCATGTTTTACGGTAGCTATCCAAGGCGACGTCCTGCACCAAACTAGGCCTGATATCTTCCTCTTCAACCCAAAACCAGACCACGTCCTTCACTCCCTTCCCGACCAATCCAATTGGAAGCATAAAGCTTGTGCTTTGCAGCAACTACCCACGTCAAACTCCGTTCTGCACCAAGGTGCGGACTCCTGGCCAGCAGCACCGCTGGGACTGCAAGGTGTACTCCGTCCAGCCAGCAGCACCACCGGTAATACTTCCCTTCTCCCTGCACGACAACCCAACGTCAAGGCCAAGCACTGCGAGCATGCACGGCATGAGTCTTTGGCCAGCAATCTGGCTTGGACGTTTGCAATCACCCACAGCGTCGCACACTACAACTCCGCCCATAACCACTGAAATTCCACCACCCATCAGAACCCAGGAACAAGGCGATGCCACCCTTCGACCCAGCAACCAGAGAGGTCATCGGGGGTGTGAGGGCTGCCTTGAAATCTTTGTTTACAGTCACCTATCATTGCCAACTTCTGACCTGTCGGCCATTGCGAAATTCCATTTTCCAGTTTAGTTTTAGTTGTTATTGTTGATTTCAGACTTGAGTTCTCATGTTTATCAAGCTTATTATCAATTAAAAAGACATATGAATGCAAGAAAAATGAAGAAGAGGGAGATAGGAAGGATACCCAAGCAAGGAAGAAACACTGGCAAGGAAGAGGAGAACTAGGCGGCTAGGCTGAGGAAGACACCCTACACCCACCCGTATGTGAAAAATGACGTCCTCTTTCAAAATTTAAAAAATGAAAATGACGGCTAGGGTATGTGAAAACACCTGTATTTCACTTAACCAGGTAACCGGGTAAATAATAAAATGGATAAATAATTAACCGTGCAAAGAATATAACACGTTCGGTCTTTCTCGGACAGCGTCAGAGTAAAATTTTTATTTTTATTTTTATTTTCATGGTCTTTACAGTTTTACTTATGGATATATGCAATATACATATAGACAGAAAGCTCAGATCAAGACTATCCATAGTTGAAAGTGACTTGAGTCCTAAAAGTGACTTTATTGGTGGGAATCGAGGCAAGAAGGTTAAAGGAGCCTCTAACCTCAACTCAACCAAGATGGGCCCACAAGGGCAGAATCGAGTAATCCAAAATTCCTATACTGCATGCAAATGAGATACCCTAAAAATCCTAATCGGATACTAAACGCTACAATGACCTAGATCTAGGCATAAAATCCTGGCCAACATATACAAACAAATATGTATACCTCAGTGTACAGTGATAACTCATGATCATAACATTTGCATGTCGGGCATCTCAGCTGCTAGAACGTGTACATACGGCTATATGGGCCCATACTCATAATCTAAAAACTAGTCTGGCTCGAACTCGTTCAAACCAACTCGAGATTGCCCAAACTGGACAAAACTAAAATTGGGTAAAACCCTAAGCCAAAACTGAGGACTCAACTGAAGATGTCATCTCGTTAGCAAACTGGTAGGTCTCCCTCGAAAGGTAGCCCAACGGACCAATGTAAATCTAGAACTCTAAAATCTGATAAAGCTCGGTAATTCTTTAATAATTTGGCTCGATGGACTAAATGTGATCGAATCATCTAGTGAAACATGTCATACATGCTTAAATCATCTGACTAAACCGACCATACATGCTCGAATCATTTCGTTCGATTAGATCGTAGGGTCACCGCAAACTATGGGGACATAAATGCAATGACCTCAGTGGGAAAAAACTAAGCTCACCCCTAAGGGTCTACTAGGTAGTTGAGTAGGTACTCTAGAGTACTGTTGGTTACTAGTCTAAACTACATAAGGAAAAACTATATCTGTGCAAGGAATGTAGCCTAATATTCTACCCATGTCACCCTGATCCTCATCAATGCGATGGGTTAGCTACGTGTACCCTCAGGGCACTCTACTCCAGGTTCTACGGCTATACTCAGGTATCTTGCGAGTCTTGCTAGCATGTGGTAGACTCTAGTACCAAGTAAAGGTATATTTTAATGAGTTCTATGGTTTACTGTCGCCAGTCTAGGTCAAACACTCAAGTGTCTTTGGAAGAGGAACCAAGCTACTCACTAGATCCTAGCTAACTTGGTCCCAAGTAAAATATCTCACTCTATTCCATAATGGAACAAGGACAACTGCTATAACTCTACTGTGTACAGTGGCTCTTGTAACTATCTATACAACCACTAACTGCTGCTAAAGAAGGCTCTCTATTGTGGAATGGTGGGAACACTTGTACCTATACAACGTATGTCAAGGAGTACAAAAACATACACTGCATGGAACTTTAGGATCTACATGTGGTCTATGACATGTGTGCTAGTCAAAGTTGGCTCATCTCAACCACATGGAAAATAGATAATAGATCTGATATATCTAGAAGGGTGGGAGTGAAAATACTCGGGTAGAGGCTCAACTCTGTCTGACATCTCTGGTCACATTGTAACGACCCAGCCCAAAGTGCAACCTAATGGGCTAAGTCATTTCTTTTAAAATGGGTACCCCGGAAGTTAAAGATCTATAGTTCATTCCCACTTATAAACAGGATCTTCTCTCAGTAGGTATTAGATGTGGGACTAAGTTGAGGGATCTCACAATCCACCCACCTTAGGAAATTTCATCCCCGAAATACCTATTCTTGACCCGTTGCTAGCCCCAGCCCACGTCCTTTCGGCCCGTGACCAGCAGCCTAGCCAACGTTTCTAGTCTTGGCCCGTTGCTAACCCCAGCCCACGACCTTTTTGGCCCGTGACCAGCCGCCTAGCCAACATCCCTAGTCCATCCCACCATCTAACATGAAACCAGGTCGGCTCTGATACCATTTGTAACGACCCAGCCCAAAGTGCAACGTAATGGGCCAAGTCATTTCTTTAAAATGGGTACCCTAGAAGTTAAAGATTTATAGTCTATTCCCACTTATAAACAAGATCTTCTCCCAGTAGGTATTAGATGTGAGACTAAGTTGAGGGATCTCACACACATGACAAGTGAATGAATGTTTAATGAAAAATTGATGACACTACTCTACGACTCTAATTGGGAGGTATCTCATCCTCACATAGTTTGACATCATCTCTCTATCTGTGGTGATGTAAGGATGTCTGTCTGAGTCACGGTGGGTAATGAAACTCTGCATAGGACACTGGGTGACTCAAAATTATGGGTAGGTCCATGGACATGCCTCCAAGATCATCATGATTGGACTTTGCCATAGGTGGCCAGACTATGGAACAACCAATAAATAACAAGTCTAAGAGACAGCTCCTAAGTGGCTCTAGTTCAATCAACTAATAGTAGGCAGGTGTTTCTCAATACTGTGCTAGTCACACACTTCTAAATGAATGGGCTTCAAACAACCCAATGAACCACTATCTCCCCGCGACATTGTGGGGACTCATAGTGAGGTTTGACACGTGTCTCGTCCATTCTTCAGTGGTGCTTGACCTGCCATCCCGTACCGATTTGTTGCACTGATCTTTACTCACATGATTACTACTGTTGTGGTAGGCTCTCAAGCAAAGTTGTGAGTTAAGATGACCATACATTTATGTCCCTCTATCTGGTCAATATGATCTAGTCTAACTAAAGTCCCTATCTAGGTTGCTCCCAAGCTTGGGTTAAGTTGTTTCCTCCAGACTAGTCTGTCATTAGTTACCTGCACTGTAAGTCCTAAATAATACACAAAGGTACCTCCTATACTCGGGATAAAGGCTAAATCCTATATCTCAAAGTAATGACCTAGTCATGCTAGCGAAGCACAAGGAAATCACTATCACCCTAATGGATGCTCCTTGACTAAGGCCATCATCTATGCCAAAATTCTAATATGACTCAAACTCCTCTCGTTGGCTGAGGTCACACTATATGTTTGACCATATGCATGATCTGTATACCATGGCTATAACTCATACATCTGCTGTCATGATGACTAAACAATATGACCAATTTGGCCATCTCATCTAGAGGTCACATTGCCCTATTCTTAGACTTTGTCCATGTACATCCCGAAAAGACGCACTAATAGTATCTAATGATCCCTGTAAGACTATAACTAACACTATCTTGCAATACACATTGACCCATGGATGTCAGGTCAAGGCGATGGTATGAAATATGGCTAGCGAAGTCAATCATGTATTATCTCTTCAAAATTATCTCAGTACACCTAACTTTCCTCTATCGAGCTGATGTTGCCGTACATATATCTTGTCCTCAATCTTTGACCCAACTTTGGTCTGAATACTGTGACATGTGGTCTCTGTTCAAAGCGAAGAACATCCTCAAGTAGTTGTCCTCCTGTAGGGTGAGCTAACTACTTGGCCTTTACTTTTGTTATAGCTGCTCACTTAGATGACAGTAGTGCATAACGGATGGTGTTTGTGCATCATGGATGATAGTAGTGTGCATTTGGCAGTGCATCAAGGTCGGTGGTTGGGAAACTCGGACTGTGGTTGTACATCATGGACTGCAGTTGTGCTACTCAGATGGTGGTTGTGCAACTCGGATGGTAGTTGTGCAATTCAAATGATGGTTGAGCTACTCGTATGGCACTTGTGCTATCATGGTGCTGAAGCCTGATCCTAATCATGTATGTCATGAACTCATTACTGTCTGTGGCATGTTCATCTCCATGTGTTTGTCATTCTAGAGGTAGCTATTATTAAGTCGACTTAGGCTATCCAACCATGTGTGCCTGATCAGAGGGTGTTTAGATCATAGTGGTGACACGTATAATGGTGATCCAATGCTGAGCCTACATGTATCTCCTGAAATCTGGGGTGATTGCTCTTATAAACATTGACTGGTTTTCAATAGCCATCACTGATCTGGCCATAGCGGATCAAGTGACATCTGCTCAACCATCTAATCTACGGTTAAAGGTAATCTCACCATTCTCAATGTGTTCATGCCTCTATCTGTTGAAGAATGGCCAATAACAATGTTATGATAGACATACACTAGTGGAAGAGGGGAGGCGGTGAAGTGTCCATGGGATTGTAGATCCATCTTGCTACTCATTCTCATCCACTGCTAACTGCTTGAAGTTGTCCATCTCAAGTCATCTGTCCAAACTCTCATCATTGCTCCAAGTACCTCAGTGGCTCCACTGTCATAACCACATCCTTCATCCACAAGGATTTGTCTGAAGGTCCAACTTCCCCAAGGTAGACCTTCGACCATGCCTAATGGATCTATTTAAGACACTCAATGGTGCATGTTCATGTGTCACGTAACTATGTGAATATCTTTATACTCCAAGCTTCCTACTAGTGTCATTTCCTGTAACTCTGTTTCACAATGTACACCAAGTTCGAAGGAAGGACTGATGTGGTGACATGCGAAAGATGGATAAGTGCTACAATGTGGTTGCCAATAATCTACGTACTCCCAGTCACCATCAAACTCAACCTCAGCTAACTTAGTATGTGGACACTCTTACATCATCCAAATCACTAGCACTCACGCTAAAAGCAAAGGTGTGTCTCAGAGCTTATCACGGCATTCAAGGGAGATCCTTGTTGGTGTCTACTAAACCACGATCTCATCATATCCATCTCATAAGTCCTCTATAATAGCAAGCACCCAAGCATGCACTGTTCAGGTCTCACTTACCACACCATTTGAAATCGTTTAAAAAAGAAACCAAAGAAAATACTTTTTGGCTTGGCTAAGGACAGCTCCACACACTTGGCTCAAAATAAAAGTCTTCCATCTCCAATCGACCAAGCCATGGCTCTGATAACAACTTGTAACACCCCAATTTTGGTTTACTTAAGAACCTAATCAGAAATGTTGCGACCGAGTCGAGTAATGTTTAAAGTTGTCGGTCGGTAACGACTCGATCAATAAAATAGATCGAAACAACCTTCTTGGTGTCACGAGAATGGAAGACACTATTAAACAAATGTCAAAACACATTGAATATGAGCAAATGTAAGAAAGTAAATAAGTGCGCTGAGCTCAAGTATGTGTAGCATTTATTTGTCCTCCCACTAAAGTCTACTCAAGATTTCAAGACCTACATATATTACATGAAAAATGTAAGTAACGAATGTTACTTAGCCGAAAAATAACTAATACATACTGACAAATGGGTATTAGATTACCCACGAAAACTTATGAAACTTCAAGGTTTCCTCTCGCCAGGCTATAAGCAAACATACTTAAGCAAGTGCTAGCTCGTATGCGCAGCTCGTAATCATATTCATACTTACAATGCTTATGCCCTTACATCTTACATATCACCCGCCACGGTACTCCGGTGGCAAAAGGAACAGTCAAGTTAGTGCCACAAATTTCAGAAATGCATTGCATTACGTAGTACCCTCATACACCGCACTACCTCAGGGTTTGAAGGAGTATTAGTGCGGTCTATACATATCTTCATACCACTCATTCTCTTATTTGTAAAATCCATAAAAATGCGTGTACTTATATAATAGGCTTAGGGAAGAGGCTTGTATCATATATTTCTAGAAACATCAATCCGAAAACCAACAAGGGATCTCATATTTGTAGTTTTATTAAATATGCATAGAAAACATAGCTAAATGACCTGACATTATAGGGATGCAATAAAATGTTGCCGATGCCGTCCTAGTTATAAAACACGATTAAACTCTACAAGAAAAGAGTCAAGCAGAGAGGGAGAGTCCTACGGACTTATGGTCCAAGCTCCAAGCGATCTAGGACTCCGAAACCTACATCGGAACCCACTACTAAGTAAAATACTAACATCTTTATATAATCCATGCTCATGGTGTGTGCTCATATCATCAATACATCCTAATAAAATAAAACTACACTAAATAAACATACCGCTAAATACAACACATAAATCGAGACGTAATAAAGAAAATAACTAATAAAAAATAATAAATAAATAAATACATACAATCGTGAATAAATAGATAGATCATAAATACATAAAAACAATCAATACTCTAATCATAAAATAATAATATCATATACTATATACGTAAATGGCTAAACACTAGTCAATATTATATATACTCGTGCTAGTAATCATATAAACAAATAAATAAATAAATACATAATCATTCTATAAATAAATAAATAAACAATTATTTAATTTTAATTAATCATGAATAATAATACTAATATCATAGTCATCATTATAGAATACATAATTAAATACAATTGAATAATAACATACACGCAACGAACAAGTAAATAAATAAATAATTATATACAATTTAGTAAACATAAAAATGCTAACATTAATAAGTAAATATAATATTAATAATAACAAATAATCATGTAAACATCATCATATATGATAAACATATAAACAAAAAAATAAATAATAATGAATAAATAAATAAATAACAGATAAATAAATAAATAAATAAATACACTTATAACATCAAATTATGCTAAATAATGTAAATATGCATATAAACTATGGTAAGGGTTTTTGAATTACCAAAAATGGTTGAGATCGGGCTGAAATGGCAAACCGAGTCAATCGGTGCGAGTTGACCGAATTGACTCAGTCAAGTCAATGAATAGTGCTAACTAGTTAGCTGGGTGCAAACATGGGCTCGGGCATGACAACGGAGAGGAACAGGTGAACAGTACTCGATCAAGTAGATGCGAACGCAGGCAGTGGAAGCGATCACGAGTAAACGGGCTGGATGGGGGCAGCCGTTGCCCATTGCCAGAAAATATCGGCGGCGGCATGGCTGGGTTCACTGCCCGTTGGGATCAACAAAGGGCATGATGGTGAAGGTGCTAGTGGTGACGATTGGTGGAGTCTGGTCATGATGATCCAACTCTCTTCGTCGATCAGTATAGGTTTGATCTCACGGTTGTGGATGCTGGCCTAGGGTGGTGAATAGACAAAAATAGGGGACGGCGGTGAAAACAGGGGCGACAGCGGTGGGTGATGAAATCTAGCCGTCCCGGGTGGAGACAGGTCCCAATATGGACGGGGAAAGTAGGTAGGTGGTCAAGCGTGACGAACCGACCACCCAATTGAGGCGGTGACGCTCGCCGGCGGTGGAATCGCCGATGTGAGCACGCCGCTAGGAAGGCGATGTGGGCGTCGCCGCGGCTGGAAAAGGCTGGAATTGGCCGGGGCAACACCGCAACGGCATGGCAGGGTTGGTCCGCAACGATTGATGGCGGCAGCGGCGGCTGGAATGCGCCTGGACTCGAGAACAGAGCATGCGGGAGAAGAAGAAGAAGAAGGGTGGTGGCAATTCTGTAAATACTAGTTGACTTTATATCGACTCGTGTTAAAAATAATACAAACTTGTAATTAATCTTTAAAAATAATTATTTTAACGGGTTATAGGGTAAAGTTACGAAACTAATTAATTATTGGACGAAGTCGACATGGACATAAGTAAGAAAAATACGGTAATGATAAACTATCGATAATTAATCGGCATAATAAAGCGATTAAATTAAATCGGACCGTTATAAGTAATTAATAAATAAAGACGTTACCTTTACCATATTAAATTTAATATTAGGTAAATAAAGTGATTATTTTAATAACGAGTCAGTAATGTATAAAATGAGTTATTAAACTATAGTCGGGTAGCAATCACTCGCGTCGAACCTAAATAGAATAATGGAAATAAATAAAGTTCGAAACTTTATAGAGTCAAATAATTTAAAATAATTGTATTAATAATATTTATGAATTAAAATAATGCAAATTATTTTGAATAATTTAATTGAACAACTAAATTAATTAAATTGCTATAAGTAATAGTAGCGATTAAAAGAATTATAACCGAAGAAAAATATATTAATAATAGTAATTAAATATTTGGGTATAAGTTGATAATTATTTTATTATATGTTAGGTGTTAATTATGATCTAGATTATTAATGTACAGTAGGATTTAAATGATTATGTCACATGAATAGTTTAATATTTAATATTGTTGAAATTTAATAGTGATATATATATTAGTCATTTAGTTGCATGCATTTCTACTCGAATAACATTATACTTATGTATAATTTTATGTCCTCGTTAAGATTAGGATCATTGGTCGCAGCTGCAAGTTCGAAATATCCAAGGTCCGTATAATTATTTAAAATATTGTATTTTACCTTGTGGATAACCTGGTCAGCCTGAGCCCAGATTCGACCACCATGCACCGAGTGCAATCGGGGTCAAGGAATTGACTCAGTCTGACATGGGCTACGCCCTTCATAATCATATAATGGACATGATGGACTGACCCATCAGCCAATCAATTGGACATGGTAGATTGGACTCACCAGCAAATTACGGACATGGTGGATTGGACCCACCAGCCGATAACGGACATGGCGGATTGGACTCGCCAGCTGGTAATGGACATGATGGACTGACCCATCAGTCAATAAATTGGACATGGCAGATTGGACTCACCAGCAAATTACGGACATGGTGGATTGGACCCACCAGCCAATAACGAACATGGCGGATTGGACTCGCCAGCTGGTAATGGACATGATGGACTGACCCATCAGCCAATAAATTGGACATGGCGGATTGGACTCGCCAGCCAATAACGGACATGGTGGATTGGACCCACCAGCCGATAACGGACATGGCGGATTGGACTCGCTAACCGGTAATGGACATGATGGACTGACCCATCAGACAATGAATTGGACATGGCGGATTGGACTTGCCAGCCAATTACAGACATAGTGGATTGGACCCACCAGCCGATAACGGACATGGCGGATTGGACTCGCCAGCCGATAATGGACATGATGGACTAACCCATCAGCCTATAAATTGGACATGGCGGATTGAACTCGCAACCAATTACAGACATGGTGGACTGACCCATCAGCCAATAGATGGACATGGTGGACTGACCCATCAGCCAACTAATGGGCATGGTGGATTGGACTCACCAGTCGATAACGGACATGGAGGTTTGGACTTGCCAGCCGGGAATGTGCATGATGGAGTGACCCATCACCCAATAGGTGGACATGGTGGACTAACCCATCAGCCAACTAATGGACATGGTGGACTGAACCATCCACTAATAAATAGTCATGTTGGAATGGTCACAAGTGCCAATATTATAGATAACGATAGGGAGTTTATGGAGTTGTTTTATTTAATTATACGGCTTAGTGGTTAATCACTAACGCGGAATTGCCTCCGCAGGTTAGCACCTAGACCTAAAGACTATGAGACGACAGGGTAGTTCTTCTACCAACGCAAGTGGTGAACGGTTAATAAACAGACTTCTCATTTTATTTTTCTTGTGTTATGAATGTGGCTATGGAAAACGATCCAAGACTGTGGGATAATTACTTCATGCATTGTCATTTGAAAAATAAGTTCTTTTGAGTTAGAAATGGTAGACTTATTTGCTTTCATATTATTCATGTATCCTTGTAAGTAACACCCGGTCCAGTTAGAACTGGTTGTTATAAGGTTGGTTTTGTTAAATTTTGGGTAACACCTAGCCAGCAAGGCCCACAATATTGTGAAAAATGGTGGGTCGTTACAATAAAATTGGCGGCTTAATATATAATACAATCATAGATCATGCACATAGTCACACACAGCACAGGAAACAAAAGGGTCCGAAAGGTTATCAAATGCATGGCAAGCAGATAAAAGACACGTGTTGGATGCTGTCCTAGCATCTAACTTTATACGTCACGACTAAATAAAATGTAAAAATCCGGACATGTAGCATCCAATCAGGCATAGCGAGAGCTGAAGGAGGCTAAGGCCGGGAAACATATACCATACCATACACGAACCATAGAAAGAAGGGTTTGACCCTCCAAACCCAATTCAGGTAGCAACTGAACTAACAGTAAAACTCTCCGCTAGACGACTTGGGTTTTAAAGCCTCCCCCACTTAGAAAAATTCCATCATGGAATTTCATTAGGGGTTATACACGGAGAAACACGGCACAACACAGAACATACAACATACAATAGCACTCAACACACACCTCCTTTAGTCTATGAGACTTTTTAGAAAATATGATCCTCAGGGATGAAACTGACGTCCCTACACCTCCGATTTGCATAAAACCTCTGTCTATCTGAGTTGCCAGAAGCCTTTGCCTGATCAACTCAATTGTCCTTTGGGAGTCTTGAAGTAACTCAGGGCATACTATCAACAACTCACCACCCTCTAGCCAACACGATGGTGATCTGTACGGCCTACCAAACAATGCCTGGAAGGGTGCCATCCCTATGCTGGCCTAGTAGCTGTTGTTATATGCAAACTCTAGTAATGGAAGATGCTCCGCCCGTGGTTCACCGAAATCCATCACACATGATCGGAGCAAGTCCTCTCGGATCTGAATCATCCAGTTGGACTGGCCATGGATCTATGGATGATAGGCTGTACTAAACTTGGTCTTTGTCCCATGTTCTCGAAAGAAAGATCTCTATGAGGAAGAGGTAAATCTCAAGTCCCTATCTGATACAATCTCCATAGGAATTCTATGGAGTCCGAGAATTTAGTCTTAGAATAATCTAGCCAACATAGACACGAGATAGGTCATACGAATCAGTATAAAGTGTGTTGATTTCATCAGCCTATTGACAACAACTCATACTGCATCCATTTGTCGCCTAGAAGGGGTTAGATGTGTGACAAAGTCACATGTGATGTAATCCCACTTCCACTCTAGCGGTGGTAACAGCTGCAACAAACTTTTGGTTTCTGGTGCACGATCTTCACCTGTTGACAGACAAGACATCACGACATAGTATTGAAGACATCGTTCTTGAGCCCAGCCATCAATAAGATTGGCACAAACTGTGATACATTGTGGTTTCCAGTGAACCTCAAGTGATGGGCTTTGTCAAAAATGTCCTTATGCAATCCGGGAAAATCTGTAACATTTGGCACATATAACCATCATGTCATCCAGTACAAACCATTTGCCTCTCTAACCAACTTGGAATGAGTCCCCTAAAGGAACCATTGCTCTAGCAACTATTCAAGTACTCGTGCAAGTCTGATATGGTCTGTCATAGTTGGACTAATCATCAACCTCGCTAACACTGCCACAAGGTGTCGGTTGGCCACAACCTCTCTCTGGTCCTCATACTGTATACGCATATATGCCAATCTGGCTCGACATACTACAGGCACCTTCACTATCCATTGTTTAGATCCTTTTGCGTGAATATATACTTTAAGCTCTTATGTTCGATAAAGAGTTGGAAGGACACTCCATACACATAGTGTGTCCATATGTGTAGTGTAAATAGACTGCTACAAACTCTAAGTCATGTGTCAGGTAGTTCTGTTCATACACTTTCAATTGCCGAGAAATATAGGCTATCACGTTGCCTCTCTGCATCATCACATATCCCAACCCTACAATGGAGACATCATTGTATACTACAAATTCATCTTGGTCATCGAGTAAACTAAACACCTGTGCAGTATTGAGTTTCTCCTTAAGAGTTTGGAAACTGCTTACATGCATCGGTCCACGCAAAGCACTCCTCCTTCATAGTGAGTCGTGTGAGAAGGGCTATTAGAGAAGAGAAACCTGTATGAACCTCCGATAATAATATGCCAAGCCAAAAAACTTTGTATCTTTGTGGCAGTAGTAGGTTGCTCGCATCTCAATACTGCCTCAACTTTGGCTTGATCCAATGTGATTCAATCCGATCCAAAGCAATTCCATTTGCTGATACTACACATTCCAAAAGATAACCTTGGATAGCCAAAATTAACACTTCGAGTGTAACACACCGTTTCGGTTCACATATGAACCAACCTGGAAATGTTACCTGTGACCAAACAGTTGGCTAATCGACTTGTTTTGGTTAAGTCAACTCGGATCTACCCTCAGTGTCTCAAGATGGTGAAGCAACATGCAAAGCAATGGATCGGATGCTTGGGTTCTAACATTGAACTACATGCGTGCCATGATATGCAAAAAGTACACAAACAAACCAAACCAACAAAAGTTCAAAAGAAATATCTAGTTTTAAAACGAAATGGACAGAGTCTCCCTAAAAGTGGAATAGGGGCCACCTTGTCAACAACAATCAGTATATATTTGTAACAATAATAATTAAAAACATAGGCCAAACACACCATGTTCTTCACATTCTAGTTATCCTCACTCCATAGTTCACTCTATTCATTTCCATTTGTTATTTTCATTCACATACAAAATATGAATAGCAGTTTATAGAATAGCATTCAAATTTTATTCTTAGTACAGTTTAACACATCGTCAATTATAGTTGGCAGGCACATGTGTGCGTGATTTGGAGCTGCTCCTCCATAGTTTTGATAGTCCTTATTCCTCACGATTCTTACCTACATAAATAATAAAAAGACGTCAATTAAAAGTGTTACCAATCCAGAAATATCTAATAACAAATTGGCACAGGATGGTTTACCCTCTTGTTGAATAAAAACTTCATTACTCATATTCATAGAACTCTCATAAGGGAAATAACTAGGAGCTATTGATCTCGTACGATAGCATCCCCTTTCCATCTCATTCTCATTAAATGGCCACTTTAAACTATCTATAGTGTGGAATAATCATTCTTATTTCCCTCAGCCATCTACATATTCTGTATCACTCATGGCCCTGAGTATAGATGTCGAGTACTCTCAGGCATGCACGTTTAGTACCCTTTAAAACCACAAGTCTAGACATGCGCTACATAGCAGTACCCATAAACCTCAACACTTCTTCGGGTTTGAGGAACTCAAGGTGGAGTTATCAGGATGTAAAACCCGGAAAAAATAACTAGGTTATTTTATTATGGGTTTTATAAATTTTAGAATGAATCATAAATATTATTTAATTAAATTATTTCTTGAGAATCAATATCATAAATTATCAATTATTACCTTTAGCGTATTGGTACAACGGTATTTATGGATGGTTTTAAATAAATTTTATTTATTGATTTTTTAGAATTGGGAGTTGGGAGTGCAATTTAACACCCATTTGCATTAATTCAATAGTCAACTTTTCGTAATCACACAAATGATTGGTGTTTAATATAGTTATGTAAGATTACGTTCTTTTATATAAATTTAATGTATTGACATAGTGAATTCCACACATATTTTTCTATATAAAGGAAATTTCTGTTGATGTTAAATAAAACATCATCTTGATAGTTTGTGAGCACATGTGACTCTCAAAGGGAAGACTTTAGAGAAGTTTTATTAATATTACGAACATGTGTCATAGTTTCAGGTGGCTCAACAAAATTTCAGGTTCATATCATTACTCAAAATGTTATAAATTCCCATTTGGGAGCCTTCGTTGACCTGAGCCCACACTCAACCACCATGCGCCAAGCGCAACTGTGGTCAAAGAATTAACTCAATTCGACACTAGGAAACATCCTTAAAATTCTTGAGAGATTAAATATCTACCCCCATGTCAAAAGGGGTGACAGGACGCAGTGGTGCAAGATGACTCATTATGCACTTATGATACCGAGAGGGCGAGTCAATGGCAAATACTGGTAACTACAGTTAGTGGGCCACGTAGCGTGTGTTCGCATACATGGGAATGTAGCTGGATGGGGCGGCCACCATCCCAGCATAATAAGAGCTCAGCATAGGCTCATAATCACTAAAAGATTCGAATTTAGATGTTGTGGAATATATTAACTTGTTTCTTATAATTATATGACTTAGTCTTTCTATCACTAACGAGGAATTACCTCCGCAGGTGTGAGCATGGAAGAATGGGTAGAGTCAGGATAGCTAGTGGACTCTGTTATTGGACTTTTGATTTTTATTATTTGTTATTATACTTCTAGATTGTTTGCATGGTAGTGGGATTTCGGTTCGGTTCATGGGGCTTAGATTATTCCGAGCATTTGTTATATTAAATTTTAAGCCATGGGTTTATTTAAAATGTTGAAATTAATAGAAAATTAATTTATGAGACACTTAGTTTCATGTAGTAACACTTGGCTCATGGCTTGGAACGGGCAGGTCGTTATAGGTAGTATAAGAGCTGTGCTTCTCACGGAACCATGCAAATAAATCCTGACCTTGTGAAAGTCTAAATGTCAATTTTCTAATGGGAAAAATTTCTTTTATATAAGCATTGATTATTTTTTTATAGAATTAATTTTCATTGTTTTAGATTTTAAGTAATTATGGGTATGCCACTTATTTGTCTTGCTAGGTACACTTAACAAATGAGCATATATAGGATGCCTTTATAATCGGAGGTGTTATCTAGGTAGTTTGGGTGGTATGGAACATCTGTGCAATGTGGATGACAATGTGTTCCACTTTAGCTAAGCATATGAGTGGCAATGGTTAAATCCAAAAAAAATTGCCGATGAATTATAATTTGCTATGTGGTAAGATATGTGTAACACCCCATTTTTATCGGTCTAAGGGTGGGCCGAAGTGCGATGTTATAATTTGGAACACTATTTGTTGGACTACTATAGTACAATTTTCTGGAAACAAATCTCAACTTTCAAGGACGCTTAAGACAGGCAACCTTATAGGGTTTCATCAGATATGTATGCTGATTCATACTAGCATAAAGAGACTTTTAAACTTAAGGATTTTATATGATCATCCCTAGCCACTATAGAAACAAAACCTCCCCTACAACTATGAGTGGTGACTTTTAAAAATGCTAATGATTACTCTCAACTATAGAAGAGGCACACCCTAGCTATAGTCTTGAGGTTGCATGTTGTGATATGAACCTTTTCTTACTAATTAGTTTAATTGATTCGTTACATTTTTTAATTTCTTACAAGCGGATGAATGTAGAGATTTGAACAAGGGTCGTGGTTACCTATTCCACATACCCAATATGTACAAGAAAATAAAATAATTAAACATAGCAACATCGGATGCCAGAGCATCAAACCTTAACACTTGGGACTTCACATGGGTCTTCAAGTGGTGCAAACTATATGCTCCTCTAAGCCATGTTTCTTTATTACACACACACAACTACAAAAAATATGTTTCGTGTACCTGGTAAGCTCCTCATCATGTTCCAGGTTTTTGAGGCTTATACCTTGTAGAAGATAGTTAGAGTGCCCAAAAGTGTGTCTGCACCACAATAATAATATAATGATATATAAAACACGCGTGCACAACAACAATCAATTGACTTATCCCGAATCATACAAGTTTATACAACTTTAGGGCTTATTCACATAACGCACTACATCTCAATTTCATATTACATCAATTCAGTAATAAGCACAAATACAAGACGAAATACCCCACCATGAGCCATTTGATCCATCCACCTATGCCGGTCAAAAAGACAAAACACCTACATATATTAGAGAAAAATGTCAGCAATCAAAGAATTGATTATTGGTCCTGTAGAGACTAGGAATATATAGTTACTGACAAATGGGTATCAAAACACCCATTAAAAAGTTGTAGAAACTTCTAGAATCATACAGGTGGTAAGCGAAGGCCGATTCTACCACATATGATACCATAATTACCTGCAAATAGGCATCTTAAAAACATATAAGCATACATATATCTCTTATGCCCTCATATCTTCCACACATCACCCATGACAGTACTTATGTGGCTTGGAACCAATGTGCCACAATTTTTCAAAATGTGCTGCATTCGCAGTACCCTACATACATTACACCACTTAAGGGTAGAAGGGTACTAGTGCAATTTGCATAACTTCATACCACTCACTTTCTTATTCGTGAAATCCATAAAAATACGTGTACTTATATAATAGGCTTAGGGAAGATGCTTGTATTATACATTTCTAGAGCTTCAATGCGAAAACCAACAAGGGATCTTATCCTTATAGTTTTATTAAACATACGATAAAATGCAACTAAATGGCCCTGTATCGAAGGGATCTAATAAAAGTTCTGCCAACACCATCCTATCATTTAAAACACGATTAAACGTGTGAGTCAAGAGCCAAATATAAACATAAGGGTGAAGCAAAAGAGTCCTACGGACCTGGATGAGTGGAGCCCTGCGTCCTAAATTAATAAGCTCAACACGCGTAACCTAATAGGAGACAGAATCTGAATCATAATCGGATTCACTTGCACACAAGATGAGGCAAAGCCTCCACACAAGCCCAACACTTACAATCAATTAATTTTCTTCAAAAGGTCCTTCATAATGTATTAAACTTCATTAGTTAACTTAATTAAGATTTTGGTTTCATGTTCACTTAGCGGGTTTTAATCAATTCTAGGGTTTTTATTCAAATGGGCTTACCAGACGATTTTTTGGATGGGCCTAACAATGTCCAAATGGGATAAAATTTGGATGGGTTGTCCCTTACACTCTAAGGTTCATAGTTAAACTCCAACATGGC
Source organism: Piper betle (assembly GCA_033002965.1). Classification (NCBI taxonomy): domain Eukaryota; kingdom Viridiplantae; phylum Streptophyta; class Magnoliopsida; order Piperales; family Piperaceae; genus Piper; species Piper betle. Next base: position 2,678 of record JAURVB010000188.1, on the reverse strand, counting down.
TGCCTCATGGGCCAATCAAAGGGAACAAGGCCCATTAAGCTCGGCCCTAAGGGCTGGAACAGTGTTCCCATCCTGCGCACCAATTTTGTATCTAATGGTTCATGGGTTAGAAGACTCCAAATGGGATTGGGTAAGTCGGCCTACTCAGCCAACACATGTAGCTTGATCCCAGTCAGAGATAGGCCAAATTTACTTTGTAATTGAGCCTAAGTAGATTTTACAATTGGGTCTTTTTTGGGCTGTTTTGGGAGCTATCTGGACCCTAACATATTTAAAATTTACAAATAAAACTGGGAACCTACCCAAACGACCCAAACATTGGTCACATTACTACTAAGACATAGGGTAAGGTGTGGACCATGTTTTAATGAAATCCAACACTGTTAACATATTTTAAGGTAATTTACAACTAGAGTGAAAAGCTAACCCAACATCTTTACACTGTCCTGGTAAGCACCTCTAAAATATGTCTAGATGATTTTTAACAATTCTAAAAATTTATATATTTTAAGTAGACAATTAGTGAGGTATCATATAATTTTACAATATTTTATTAGTTTAAAAATTCATGGCTTAAAATATCACACAGTCACAGATTATTCTCATACTCATTAACACACAGGAAATACAAGGCGTACTTGTTGGTTGTGTTCATGATTATTTAGTGGTTATATAAGGATTAAAATTTTACCCAAAACTCATAGAAGTACCATGAAAAATATGGCATGTTGTGCATTAACAGATCCTACAAGGTCAGAGAGTAAAAATTTGAGAAATGAGCGCTTATAACACTATCATGGTCCAAGTTGCCACCTTTCCTCAGCTTTTACCCTTGTACATGCAAATTCTAGGGTATGGCAGGCAAAACACCACACACTAAAGTTATAGATCTATATGTTATAAGTTCAAAAAAATATGAATCCTCAAATAGAACATCAGAATGGCTAGATATGAGTATTGCATTGAAATGGTTCATATTAGTGACCTACATCTATTTTAAAACTCATATCTATTTATTTGCACCTCCAAATAAGATGAATGAGTACTTAAACTTCTCCTATCGTTCAGATATACATGATAAAAATGTTCTAAAAATAAATTTATGAAATCATATAAGAAATACACATCAAACAACGCGAAACAATGACAGCCCAAACCTGATGCTAACGAACCCAAAGATGCTAGGAACGTGGAGGTGGTTGCTTGGAGGTCCAAGGAGGAAGAAGAAGGAAAAGGAGAGTAGGAGAAAGTGTTTGGAGGTGAGGAGAGAAGGAGAAATAGTGAAAGGTGAGGGAAGGGGTGGATTTTATACAAAAAAGGGTGGTTGGTTTGGTGATGTCATAGGTATGGGTAGCATAAGTAAAAAGGTATGGGTTGGCTTGGTGATGTCATAGAGGTATGGGTGTCATACCTATAGAGGTATAGCTCTCATACCTATAGAGGTATAGCTCTCATACCTATAGAGGTATGGGTGCCATACTTATAGAGGTATGGGTGTCATACCTATAGGTGCATAAGTTGGGTTAGCTAGAGTAGTATGGGTTGGGTTAGCTAAAAGACGTATGAGTTGGGTTATCTCCAAACCCAAAAACTTAGGATTTAACCCTAAAGTGATCGGGTCCACCTCGGGAATTGCACTATAGGTCCCAAAAGGGGTTATGACGGTCCGAAAGATTATCAAACACACAAAAGACACGAGAGGGACACAGTCCTAACATCAAACTATATACGATTAAATTAGACCAAATATGAACAAAAAAAATGCCTCAGGTGTGCCACGTCCAAACAGGCATAAGAAGCATTGAATGAGGCTAAGGACGGGTAAGTTATACATACCTAGATACCATACATAAATATGCGGCCAAATAGTTGATTAAGCAACTCGATCCAGGTCACAACTAAGCAAAAATTAAAACCATCAGGCAAAAAACCCGGATTTTACAATATAAGTTTGTAGAAAGTAAAGACACCAATGAAGCGTAGAGATACGTATAGAGTAATTTAAAATGATTAATCAAATGCAATAGAGGATCAACTTTTGAAGTATCCTCGAACAATTTGGCGTTAAGATGTAGAACTACTTCAAATTTACTCACGTAACTAACCATCACAAAGTAGAAGTGGAAAAAACAATTGTAAATCACCATTTTTTCTAAAATGAACTTTTATAAGAAAATGTGATGATAATTAAACTAACTTTCATAGAGCTAGATAGAAGTATACCAATGCATAATGAAAGTAATGCCTAAGATACGATGGGGAAAAAAAGAAGTTAGATAAATTAGTAATTTTCTCCTTATAATCAGATTTTATTTTCGAGGACGAAAATTCCCAAGCTATGGAATTGCAAAACCCCAAAAACATAACATGGTTATTTTATTATGAGTTTTATAAATTTTAGAACGCATCATAAATATTATTTAATTAAATTGATTCTTGAGAATCAGGATCATAAATTGGCAATTATTAACTTTAGCGTATTTGCACAACATTATTTAGAGATGGTTTAAATAAATTTTATTTATTGAATTTCTAGGATCGGGAGTTAGGAGTGCGATTTGACACCTATTCGCATTAATTCTGTAACACCCCAAATCCGGTTCACGCTCGTGAAGCAAACCGGCATGTTACAGGCCCCGGTTAGGTCGGCTAACCCGAACCTAACTCATGTGGATCCA